>JAVHNL010000340.1:0-175000 GCA_031216105.1 Dalbergia cultrata | reverse complement strand
TCACAGTAAGTTCAATATTTTTAAGGGGTGTTTCTTCAACCATGGTACCCTTAGTTAGTTGTTTAACTTTGAATGCCCATTTCGTTTTGTTTAACCAGGCACAAATTATGCTTGGAATGGTGCAGCCACCTCAAGCGGTATGCTTTTTGCTTTATTTTGATGTCATTTTCACAATCTTCCATTTCTATAATAAGTTTTTGCATTGAAAACAAATTTTGCTTCTAGGTTCCAAAAGTTCAGCCAATTGTACCGCAAAACACTCAGCAGTCAGTACAGCCGGCACAGCAGCCAAACATTCAGCCTGCTCCACTATTGCCTGGGCATGGTTCGCAGGATCAAGCTGGTGTATCTCAAACCCAAATTCCTTTGAGGAAACACCAAAACCAACCTCCAGCGCCAGTCTCATCAGCTGCTGTTCCTGCAATGAGTCATCAATCTCAGCCCATGGCTGCACATTCTTCGCAGATGCCACAACAGCCCAAAGGACATATGGCTCCCCAAGGGGCTTCCGGTCCTCTTCCCCAGTCCTCACAAATTCCAAATATACCTCTTCCTTCTCTTCATTCATCTTCACAGCCACTTCATCCCACTCAAATGCCAACTGCCTCCAGTCAGTTGCAGCAACCATTGCAGGCACCTGGATTTTCACATATGCCTCTGCAACCACCATTGCCACCACAGCACAGACCACCGTCATCAGTACCATCTTTCCATCCTCAGTATCCCCCTCAAGCAGGTGCCAATTTAGGTTTTCAACATGCCGGTACTCCTCACAGTGTTCCTCAATCCATGTTTCATGTAAGTTGAATACTTCAGTTTAGAATTCATGATCTAATTTTATGTTGGATTGTAACAGTATTGTGTTATTGATGAAATTTTCAGCCAGGTACAAAACCTCCTGCAAGTGTTGGGTCCACATTCCCACTGGGGCAGACACCAGTTCCAAGTCAACAATCATCTCAGCCACCTTATCAGGTATGCCTGAGCTACACTTGATGGTTAGGGTGTAAGATAGATAGTTGGTAACATGTATCTTTATAGCAATTCTGAGGCATTATTGTGACCATTAGGAATTTGACTCCTTGTTTCATTGGCATTCCTGACTGAAATGTATAGATCCCAACATGTCTGCAGTGTGGTAAAGTAATTGCTTTCTCTAAGATATAGTTTTTTCCCTCCAAATCATATTAGACTTTAAGCAATCTGCAAATAATAATGGAGCTAGTAGAGATGATGATGTCTTATACAGTAGCTTTTACAACAAAAATGCCATTTGTTTTATAGGAAAAGTGTATTTTGTACTCAAAATGATTTATAGAACTGGAAGTTGAAATCACTTAATAACAGCATGGAATGGGAAAAGGTTGCATTTTGGATCTTAGTTTTCTGGATAATTTAAAATATCATTCAAAACAATCTCTAGTGAAATATTGTATGTGTGCTTCACTTTAGTCTCTAAAATTAAGAAAGCATCAATTTAGTCCCTAAATTTACAAAAAAGGGTTCAAGTCAGCCACTATGTTAATGTTCGTGGAGACTAACTTGAATGACCAAGAGGACTAATTTGAAACAATTTTTACAATTTCAATGACTACTTTGATTTTTTTTTTATTTCAAGGATTAAAATGAAGCATGTATACAATTTCAAGACCAAAATGAGCCTTTAATCTTTATAAGAATTCAATTTTTTTATTTTCCATTTCTGCTGCTTGTATGGATCTTGTTTGTGCACATGACTAGACAATTTGTTCATGAAAATTTTCTTGCTCCATTTGAATTGCACAATTGAGGTACTTATGTCAGTTCTGGTTAATTGATCATGAACCTGGCATTTGATTTGATTTTTGAGATTTGACTGGTAGAAAAATGTAAAAACATGATAATGCATACGTATCTAGTATGTGCTTCATAGTTATTGGTTGTTCATGTTCTAATTGATGCATGCATTTCAGGTTGGGAGTATGCCTTTAGGGCCTGATTTTGGCAATCAAGCCGGAAATGCTATGCAAGTTGATAGAGGATCTTCTTGGATGCCTGGTCCCTCAGAAAACCCAGCACAGCTTTCTGTTCCTCCAGGAGCACCATCCATAGTGTCTGGTCCAATTGGCTCTGCCAATCAGCCTCTTCGGCCACCTTCGGTAATTTTTGTGAATTAACTTGTGGTTTGTATGAATATTTCTGCAGTCTATTGATCTTCTCTTGGGTACATGCAGTTGACTCCGGAGATGGAAAAGGCACTACTTCAGCAGGTCATGAGTCTCACACCAGAGCAAATAAATCTCCTGCCTCCAGAACAAAGAAATCAAGTGCTGCAGCTGCAGCAGATGTTGCGTCAATGATGCAATACCGCATAGATCCTTCCAACTTGGCAGACATCATTCTGTCATCTATGTTTAAATTGGTTGACTCCGATGTAGTTTTGTAGACGCTGGTAATTCTTGTGTAAACAAATCAGAGCATCTTTTTTAGGTTTTGCTTGTTAGACGGCAATTCAATTAATAGGCTTTCAACTTGCACACACTACAATTCAACTTTTTATTGCAGCACACGCTCCCCTCGAGGGGAAAAAAGGGAAAAAGGAATAATCGTAAGCACAAAATAACGCCCGATCGTACTGCACAATCATTTTATCGTTGATTTCGATTGCACGATTATGCCAATTAGTTTGTGCAATTAATAAAACGGCAACGGTAAGCCAAGTGAAAAAAGGGTCAAAAACCCGAAACGGTGACCGGAAGATTAGTTGCTCTGGAGAGACAACGGATCGACATTTGGGTATCTCGTCAAATAGAATATTTACACCTTGAAAGGAGTCATCGGAAGTATCAGGATAACTAATTCAAGAAAGCCTAATCAAGCCCTAATCCTTGTACATACTACTCAAAAATTGTCCAGCCAGCGTGAGTTCAACAGGCACACAACAGAATTCGTGCAGGATTTTGTAGGCACGTCCTTGCAGAACTTTGAATAAATCGGACTGCAGATTTTCAAAATGGGCAGAGAAAGAGCCATTCGAACTGCCGTAAAGGAAATGACCCTACCTGGAAGTAAAATTACTAATGAAAACGTCAGCCGAAGCTATTAATTATAGCTAACAAGAAAAATGCTGAGCTTTAAAAGCAGAGAATGCCACGTGTCTGATCAAGCAAAAATAACTAAAATTGTGTATACAGAACTAAGTTGATCCTGCAAACCTGAGGAGATCAATCTTTTCTAAAATGCAACCTATGAACGTTATAGTCAAATAGTAAAGTAGATACCCAGCTGGCTGCAGGCGATGGCAGATGTCATCCAGAAACTTCACTTCAAATCTGTCAACCTGCCCTCACAGGATACTCATCATTGTCAAAGTGTGAAAACTCGGAATCCTCGTAATCCCAATCACTGTCCTCCTCATCATCAGTGTCACCATAATTTTCTTCATTGTCAGAGCCTTCATTGTCATTACAATTAAAAATCATTTTTCTATTGTATTTTCTTCCATCAATCTTCCTCCTCCGTACAAGCCTTCAGATGAAAAGAAATTTGATTTTATAATTAGTCTTAGTCTCATACTCCATGAGTCCATATTAAGCATTTCCATATAAGATTCCAAAATTGGTACCTAAATCTAAGAAACTTAACTGCAATTAGAAGGAAACAATGTGTGCAAGACTTACTACTTAATATTAGAATGAACTCGCCAGGAACTACTTCATAGCCTTTCCAAAATAGAGCAGACAATAAAACAAGGAGAGATGAGGGGTATCTTACTTGGGTCAATTCTGATATATGATATCTTTGGTTTTGGTCCTCTATGCTCCACCTATCTTCAGGCTCCAAATCCTGAGACAAACCCTAAGGATGATTTGAAAGGCGTTGATTTTAGACTATTTAAAATATAGGGAACTTAGAGAAACATGATGCTGACCTGTTTGTATGTCAGGAGTTTCTTTATTAAAAAATAAAATGAATAAGTGATAGTCAAGAGTAGTTATGACGATCACATTCACATAAGCACACGGAAATTCTGGAAAGTTTCAAACCACCAGGTAATTCACTAATAAAACTATACACATTATGAGAATTCAACACTTACGAGTTCTTTTTTCATTTCTTCTACTTTTTTCCCCAATTCGATTATATGCTGACTCAGTGCCTGCACAATTCAAACAAGATCAAATGCGACATCAAAGAAACAAAAGGAAATAAATTGATTTTTCACGTATAAAAAATTGGAACCTCATGGCGTTGCATGGCTATCGCACGCTTTAATGCCTTTGCCTTTGTTAGAAGGTTTCTAGGCTTAATAGTAATGGGCCGTCTATAATTCTTTCCACGATAGTAAATAAGACAAAATCCTTTGGGAAGCCTATCTATCGACACCAGTATTCCACCACTCTCATATTCCAGTAATCTAGCTGTGTCTTCAACGAAAGCAAGGGTCTTTTGTTTTGTTATTAATTTAACAAGTTCCCGGTGCTTCCAATGCAAATGCATATTCTCAATCACTCCATCAAAAACACCACGAATACCTGCAGGTGATCATGAATAGATGTTGATAATGCACCATAGAAATATAGCAACTTTCATACAGCCAAAAAGTACCCACCAACTGGCAAGTATGGCTTCATAATTAAACCAACCCTGCGGAACATAGCACGCTCTTCATCTGTGATTGTTTCCTGGTCAGAATCAGGAACAGCTGGAACCAAGGATGCTTCTATTTTCGCTAACAGCTTTTCTGCTCTAAGCCTCTTGGACTGGGCCTGCTCATGCATTTAGAGTTGTAACAATCAATGCAGTAAATAAAATTAGATGTTCTTAAGAAGAGTAAAATACACAAGCAATATAAATATCTCATTCCATCCAGCTATGTATTTTGTACAGCATATAAAATTGAAATAAGATGTTTTAACACCTCTCAATAGTTCCACATCAGACAACGCCACAAGAATCTGATGGAAATTTACAAACTAATTTGAACATAACAGACCTCTTCCCATTGAGAGTTAACTATTTTGATTTATTCCAAGTTCCAACAGGTAAGATACTCCCAACACCACACAATACAATTACTTTCTCAAAGCATATAATCTTTAAACAAAAAGACACAAAAAAACAATAAAAAAAGATACTTACAAGAGCCAGCTTACGTTCAATTTTTTTGACAAACCTAGCATTCTTGGCTTTGGCAGCCTCTTTCATCATCTTCTCCCGTTCATTAGTAGATATATCCCTTCCCCAGCGTGCCTGAGCCTCATAGAACTCAGCCAACGATCCTACTTGTGCTGTTGCTTCATCTTCCCCTGATGGAGTTACATCAACAGCTTTGCTCCGCATCTTCTCCTCATCCTCCTGTACTTGTTTTGTCAATTCCTGTCTTTCAGCTAAAACAGCAGCTACGCTAGTTGGAACAAAGTCATTCCCCCGATATATTACAATGAAAAATTTATTCCTTAACAGCAAGGTACCTCCTGTTAATTTCTGCACCATGAAAGAAAAGCAAAAGATTTACCCGATATCCAAATCAAAAGACTAATGCATTGATCTCTATTCTTAGAATCTCAAGTGTTAGCAACAAAACAATGCACCTCCAAGTGACTAAGTAGATAGAATTTAGCTTTATCCACATTATGGAGGCATATTGGGTATAAAACCATTTGTGTAGCTCTATCTAGTAGCTTAAGCTTTTTGAAGAGATGCTTCGTGATAAATATCTTCAAAATTATATATGTATCCCCATCATAAGATAGAAATGGACTGAGTCTACCTGGTGAATAACATTTTAGGAAAAACTGGAGAAGATTAGTTCTTTGAGTATATTAATTCATTTTTTAATATTTTTTATCTTCAAGTATTCACTAGCTGATAAAATCAATGGAAAAGGAAGGTATTAATTAAATAAAAGCATAGCAAAAAATCTTCAAAAGATAATATATTTAAAACAAATATAATATCTAGTTTACAGCATAACTCCAATAACTTTATTCATTCATCCACCCTTTTGAATTCTATCAGCTCTGCAGCCCATTATGCATATCTAATTCAACAGTTGTGACGAATTCAGCTCTATTGCACAGGCACCTAGCACCAAATACGAAATTAAAGATAACAAACCTTCAGCTCCTCAGCCATTAGTTCATTGTTTGTGTTCTGTACACCACGCTTGACTGCAATTTTTACAACCAAGCTTTCCTCCCAAAGCTTAAGAATAGCACATGCCAGACCTTGATGATTTCTATTTCTACCTTTATAAAGGTCAGCAAAAGATTCATATAAGCAGGAGAAAATAAATCTAATAAATTATGGATTTATTGTAGTAGATGACCATTACTTAAAGCAAAATGACAAGGAAGAGATTTGGAAAGTTTCCGCATATTTGTCAGCTCTGCATCTGTCAGTCGCGGACGCATTCCAGTGGGAAGAAGCCTAAGAGGTGTTTTGTAACCAGGAACCGTGGGAGGAAGTAAATCAGCATCGACAGGAAGTATTCCCGTGCCCCACCATTCAACGAAACGAGGACCTAAGCCATCGAGCATCCTGTCGAACTCTGCTTCCTCCGGTGCCATGTTCTCAGGCTGTTCTTGATTCCTCACAACCGGATCACTACTGTCTTCAGTTCTTAACACACTCCCATTCTGTTGGCTTGTGCGCACTGGCCCTTCATAGTTACTACCACGGTACACCAACATAAAACTTCCTGACCTCCATATAACCAATCCTCTTGTTCTATGCTGCAAAATGCTACAAGACCTCAGTTCATAAGTTCCCCAAAACAAAATGCAAATATCATCAACAATGAAGGTGTGTAATGGAATCCAACCAAAACATGAACCCCACAATGAAATTAAGCTATAAATCACATCAAATCACCTCAATCAAGTGGAAGATAATAAAAAGGGAATAAACTGTAAAGCAATCAAGATACCTCAACAATCTCATGAGCAGTCTTCATGTCCCTTGCAAGAAGCTCGTGGAACTTGAGCCTGACAACCTCGTTCTTCCTCCAGTAATCGTGAATCTTGTCCAGCACAGCCTGCGTGAGCCCAGCTTTGGCCACATTCACCTTCTCTCTCAGACGCATTCCCAGTCTCCGCAACCGCTCCAGCTCCTCCTCCTCAAGCGTCAGCTCCGCCAAACTCGGTGGCTTCACCCTCCTCTTCCTCAGCCCCTTCTCTCCCTCCTCTGCTTCCTCTTCCTCTTCTTCGTCTCTATCCCATGGCAGAACCATCTCGCCAGATTCTACTTCACGCTCGGCCAACGCAGCATCACCACGAATCCACTCTCGGCGCAACAAATCACCGAACCCGCTGCTTAGTCCAGCTCCGTCGTCGTCGTTGGAAGCTAACCCTAAATTGCGCAGGCGAAGAACGACTCTGTCGATTGCGTTGCGGCCTTTGTCCTGGCCGGAGAAGCGAGTGTCATCGGGATCGAAGAGGTCGTCGGAGGTGGGTTCGAGGAGGCGTACGGAGGGTTTAGGGTTGGGGAATTGGGGGCTAGCAGCGGGGGGCCACTTGGCGAGCCATGGGGCAGACGAGGACTTGAATTTTGGCGAGGGTTTCGGGTGCGAACGTGTGGGGTTGTTGGTGGTGTTGGTTCTAAGAGACGAGAAGGATCTGAGAATGCGAAATGAGGGTTTTAATTGGGAGCGAGAAGAAGTGGAGAAGAAGAGCAAGAGGCTGAGGGTGGAGGAAGAAGAACAAGAGCGAGAACTGAGTTGGAATTCTGATAGTTTTGCAGTGGTGTTGCTCAGCGCCATATGTTAACGCTTGCTCTCTTTGGAAGTGCACAAGACAGATTAAGATATTTTGCTCTTTCATCTATCTAATTCAACAACCATTCCCATTTTTTCAAATATTATGATTAAAAATATTAAACTCGGCTTCTCTCTCGCCCCTTCTTTTTTTCTCTCCCGGTAGTCACCAAATGAAAAACCACTCACTATATTCAGATTCTGGTCACCATCTGCAATGTTTGCATGCTAGATATCGCACTGTTTACTAAACAGTAAATACTAAATACCAGATTATTTTATTTCATTATTACATAATGATTAAAAGTACAGTATTGTCGCAGTTTTGTTTTTGTAGGTTAGCACAATGAATTGCTGGCTATGTGCAGTGCAATTACTTTACTAGCTAGTATTTCTGATACAGACACATGTATGTACATAATCTGTTCAACTAACAAGGGGAGGGGGGAGGGGAGTAAGTAGATGATGAGGGTCAATTTCTTTGTTTGTTTCCTTCCTTGCTTCCTTCCAGTTGCTGCATGCATGCACCTGGGAGAAGGACGGACTAGTTCTAATTGGGAAGGGAGGAAGGAGAAGAATTGATGATCTCTTGTCCGAGTTCCTTTATTTTGTTGAGAAGAAGCATTTGCTCAGTCTCCAGCTGGGCTATATACTCTTCCTGTGTATCCTCTAGAGTTTCTAGCTCGCTCAGTGTCTCTGACAGCCCTTCAGAATTTCCCTCCTCTATTAATGCTCGCAACTTTGTTGTCAGCTCTTTCATCTGTTCAAGTTCAATTCTTTAACACTTTATATTGGAATACAGTGAGTAAATGCTTCCAAGAAAATGGCACATAAACCAACCTAAGACACTTTGAACTCAAGCCTAGCTCAAAACTCTTGTAAAAAGCAAATTCTTGTTAAGTAATGGTTTTCCTACATGCATTATGCAAGAGATTAGAGATCTCACCTGGCCTGGAATCTGGTGTAATTTACTCAAGGAAGGTGCATCAGAGCCTAGAACTTGTCGCAATGGAATCTCGGGAACTTTCCTTGTAATTTGGATGTGGATCTCACCACTCGTGACCCCTTGGAGAGGTATCCACTTGTCAGACGTCTGGTTTGGAGGCAGCCTTTGATAGTCTACAACACATTCACCTATACTTGATGTGGGCAATACAGCGTTATGGTCCTTCACACGCAGTACCAGGGGACTCCCATCATCAAGGAAATCTAGAGTCTGGTTCCAACTAGGGTTCAGAGTTTTGTGAATAACCTATCAGACAATGCCACAGATAATAAGACTTGCAAGACTAGAGTGAAATAATAACACCATGAAAATGCAGTGGAAGAAAAAAATAGCAAATAGTTGTACTGTTATAGTACTTTTTGTAGTCATCCACTGTACCATAAACACCATCAATTTGTATAACGTGATAAGAATAATAATGTAAATCGTAAGTACATGCAGGAGAAACTACGGATGAATTATTCTAACCTTTGTCCTTTTCTTCAAGTTTCCATAATCTACCCTCACATAAGGATCACTTGTTCCTCCGAGATCAGCAGCAACAAGATCCTTTGCTTCAATCAGAACAAGTTCTATCCAACCATTGCACGAGCCCAAAGCTGAGCCCTGTCCATTTCAAAGGAGCAATGCATCTCAGAATCAATGTGCAAGAGGTGAAAATTCAGCGTGGGTCAATAACTGAAGTGATAATATATTAATAATATAATAAATCATAGCTTTGTGCATCTTTTTTCCCATTCTGTTAACTAGATGATTAACAGAATCACTAATTTCCTGTTGAAGAGACATACCCTTGATCCTTCTGGGTCAACCAGCCTAACTGGTTCTATTTTAAGTCTTAATTCACCAGAACTCACACCTTCGAGAGGGATCCACACATCCTTGATTGAGCGTTCCACCAGTCCATCCAAATTTACGTGTGCACTGCCAATGTCCTCATCTCCAAAAAATTCTTCAGTAAAGCATTTTACACTTAGGTATTCATCACCACCGATCTCATCAAATTCAAATGATTGATTCCAAACAGGATTTGGACTATGAGCAATCCTTGTCCTCTGGATAGCCTGCAAAGATTATCAACCACCGAATCAGGTAAAGCATTATTCTGAACTGACTGATAATGAATCTATCTCTTTAAGTAAACAGGTGTGCTATTTGGCATTGCATGAGTTTTATGTTGAACAGTTATTTATTTTGCATTGGAAACAATTTCAACAACACATCCTAATCTCTGAGGAACTTATGTGATTCCAGTCTGTGCATGTATCTGTACTGTTTAGCAAATGTGGCAGAGACTGCTTGACAACCAGTGTCACTCACCTTTCCATACTGCAATTTAATGTATGGATCAAATTTTTCACGTTTGTCTTTTGCAGCAAGATCCTTTGCTTCAACAACAGTTATCTTAAGTTTCCTTCCAGTTTTTGATTGGAGATTTGAAGATCCAATAAGTGATGGCTGAGAGCTAGTACCAAGGTTGTTCAAGCCATGTGAACCATCAGCAAATTGCCACTCTTTTACCACAATTCTCACCATCAACTACAAATGAATAAACAGAGTTGAGATGAATAAAACATTCCCTTCACACTCAATTTTATTTGCAACCAGAAAATGTAAATCAACTTTCATTTTATCTTTAGTCCAAAAATGTCACTCTAAGTACATTCAAGATAGCTCTATCACAAAAAAATCAGCCCAAAAAGATATAAATAGAAAACAATGCAAATTAAGTATCTGGTAGGCTTATAGGCTGCTTGATTTAGTAATCACAAATATGAACAATTTGATACAATAAACTCAACCAATAGAGAAAAACAAAATGCCAATGCCATTGCCAGCATTATACAGAAAGACTATCAAAATCTAACCCTCCATTTTAATTGATTAAGACAAAAATAATTTCAGCTTCAAAATCAACCAATTTGATTTGGGTATAATAATGTTCCCTTTGTACAGTGTCCACATACATAAAGAATAAACATAGAATAGTTAAGCAATTAGATTCAAATTCTTGTGCTATGAAAGAAGATCAACCTACTAAGCTTTGATGAAATAAAACACTAGTGTAGTAGGATAGCAAAGTTGTATCTACCATAAAGCAAAAAGAGTTAGACAGGGGCAGCAGGTAATCATTGCATTATGATAAATAATGTACCTCTCCTGAGTTGGCCCCCTCAAAAGGGACAATCATTTCAATTTCATCTCCACAAAACTTTGCATGAGCTGCTATGACACCGGAATCAGGCCCTATTGCCCACATTATTGTTGAATCATCCTCAACATGCCTCATCTTCTCACAAATATAAACATTTGTGATGCTTAGAAATAGACGATAAGTAGTTGCCACAACGAGACAAAGACAAAGTAAAACTGTTCTGCTTGTCTAAATGAACATCAATGAGAGTACCTTTATTTCACAACTTGCTAGGTAGTCATACTTCACATCAGTGGGGGGACACTCATAGAGATTGAAGCGAACAATTCCTGTGCTATCATGTAAAACCATATTAAATGTTGTATCCCATTTCGGTGTTGATCCACGGCTCACACATGTCCTTCTTGTCAATTCCTCAACTTCTACTTCAACGAATGTCTGCAGGTCCTTGTCATCTGAGCTGTCTTTTAAGCTGCCATTAACTGTGCCATTTTGCTGCCTCTTAGATGGGCTTCCTTTGAAACAACTCCTAGAAAGTTTGTTTGCTGAAATCACCGTAACATATATAATGCCTCCAACAGCCTTTTTCCTGAAATCAACTACAGGCAAAGACAAACATCGGCGCCGAGGTTCCACCATTGTTTTAACCAAGGTATCAGTAAAAAGTTTCTCCTGTATGAAAGTAAACATACAATAGTCATGAAACATCATACTCCACTGGGGAAAACTCAGACAGAAACTTAGCAAAAGAGACTCAAATTCTCTGAGAATATTCCAAGGCAATGAGACTATGAGGCCAAAGATGAAATGGACATGGTAATGTTCCAAATTCACTTATGTCAAATTGGTTTGAATTACTTCAAAAATTACATAGTTTTTTTTTTCTAAAATATTTGAAAATTAAATTCTCTGAAGCATACCAGCCAAGCAGAAACACCAGGCAACTCAATTCCGCCACTTCCAATGGAAATTCCAATTTTCACCTCAGGTGCTGATAAAAATGAATACAGAAGGGCTTTTCCATCTAGAATTGGTGTCATGAGGAGCTGCCAAAAGATGTAAATGATTAGACTATGAAAAGATAAATGATTGAACCAGTCGATTGAAGACAACTAGTGGCTCCAAAACATATGGACTGAAAAATTCTTAAGAAAATAATTTTCTTTAAAACTCAGTGTCAAAGTTAATAGATCTCAGAGCACCAACTGTTGTTTACTTGCTTCAAAAATCAATCCATCCTTGTTTGTTTTCATATCTACTATTTCATTTTATAGAGATTCGTTTTATTTCAGAGAACTGTAAATGATGTTTTTGACATACTTTGCCCTTGATATGCAGACTGTTAATCACAATTCTGGCAGTTCCAATCGCAAGCTTAGCAACCATCAAAATACTCATGTCACTGGTGTCCCAATCAAAACCCAGGGTCAGGATTCGCTGTCAAATACCAACAGAGTATTGTATTAAAATGTTAGATATGTGGAAATATAACAACACTATTGTAGGACAAACTGACAAAGCATAGAGTCATAGTCTTTAAGATAATCAAAGAAAGAGGAGAAGGATAATAAGGAAACACCCCCCCCCCCCCAAAAAAAAAAAAAGCAACAAAAAAACAAAAAAATAGAGATATGGATAGGAAAGTGAATATCTAAATGATATATGGAAGTGATATCTCAATTATGAAGCAAACTAAAACCTGATCAACAGAAGTTGACCACCGCATCCCTTGAAGACCCAAAGTCGGAGGGCATGATCCAAGTGAAAACTCCTGCAGTTCAACTCTTTCCTACAAAAGGATTATTTCAGTGCACAGCTTCTAAATTTCAAGCATCTTAAATGTTCAAGCTGTTTAGGTTAAAAGAAAAAAAAAGTGAAATACTTCGATAGATGAAGTGAGTGTTACTTACTATAAGTCTTGGTTTCCGAAGCTTTAAACGTTTCTGTATAGGGACACAAGAGAAAGAAGAACTAAGTAATTTCAAACTTACAGCGCAACCTCCAGTACAATAGACTTCTATATGCAGTTCAAGTGAACATTAAATCGATTTGCTGATATACCACACAAAATCAAAATGTAGAATTTAAGTGATCTAATTTAGACATGGATGGGAGAAATATGCAGTCCAACCATAAACTGGGGAAAGATAGTTAGAAACTTAAATGTTGAAAACACAATAATGCAATAATTGGGCAAAGTCAGAGCAAGTTCACCTCAACTATGGCCGATAACCTTCTTGAAAGCTTTGGATTAAAATAGTTGGGCCAGATTTCTGTCAACAGCTTATTTAACCATTCACAATGTTCCAATGGTGTGACCGGCTATATGTACAGGAAGTTTAAGTCAACTTCATAGAGCTCAATGAGAATGTGGAAGGGAGAAAAGGGAATGGAAAGGGTACCGCGTTGTTGAGCATGATTCGCCTCCATTTCTTATCCAAGTCCTCCTCAAGTAGTTTGCGTTGATAACTCCCATACTGCAATATTTTAAAAAAGAAAAAGAAAACTGAAAAAATTATTGTTTCACATTAGCTGCTTATTTTGCATTCCTTCAAAACTCATTTATCCAGAGATGATAAAAGAGGAAGATTTGCTTGCACATAATTTGAAATTCTATTTATTGAACAAAGGCAAAGATCAACACGATTTTCTGAGTGGCAAGGACTATTTCTTTGTCGAGACAACTATAGAACCAGGAGTAGGACCAATTGCTCCCATTACTCTTCAAATTCAGCAATGCCCCAACGGGCCAAAGATGATCATACATTATTTGCAGCAATGCAATGAAATGTTAACTGCTCCTAAGTGCTAAACTCATTATTGACTTCATCTGACATAAAATTATCAATGCTTTTCTCTACTGTGAAGCAAATAATTCATGTTCCACAGTGCTACAAGTTAGAGACAGAAACAGTTTGCCCCAAAAACTCAATGGGCGAGTGATTTAAAGGAAGCAAAAACCTCAAGTCCATCCTAATATCCCGAAAGAAGCAATAAGGAAATATATATACAAGAGGAGCAATTAATAACATCACAGACTTGTATTATTAACTAAGAATCTGATATTATAGTATAAAGTATATTTTGCACAAAATTTTTAAAAGGTAAATTTAACAATTTTTAATTATTATTTTAATGTGATTGAAAAGGAAGAAGGAAGAAAGAGAAGCATTAATCAATTAATTAATTGATTGGTTACATGGAGAGTTGTCCAGACAGCAAGGGCGAGGAGGAGCCAATTGGAGAAAGAGATGAGCCATCTGTGAATAGCAAAAGCAACGAAGAAGAGAGCAACCAAGATTGGAATCTGGGGCTTCCCCTTCGCCACATGGTTTAACAAGTCCGCTGCAGCCTCTTCCACGTTGTGGGGAATGAGCCTTTTCCTACCACCACTACTGCTGCTGCTGCTGCGGCTCATTGCACTGAGGGAAACAGAGCACAAAAGACAAGAGACTTTTTTGGTACTCTGAATTTGTTTATTTCTAATTGCTGCCCTCCATGGCCGGCATGGAAGTCATAGGAAAATGCTGTGTTTGGGAGGAGGGAGACACTGGCAGTAGTAGTCAGATGAAATAGAAAAAGGAGATTGAGCATAGCAAGAAATGAATATATTCCTGAAAGAAAACAGGGAAGGGATGGGATAATGAGTTGACGAATCTAAGAAAACTAAAAGTAAAGGGAAGAACAACGACTTGGAAATTAAAGTCATGCCAGCATCGCTAGCCTCACAAAATATCATAAATTCGGCTTTATTGCTGAAACGAACGACCAAGGAAAGTAGTAACAAGTGTTGGTCTGGTTGTGCTCAGGTATTTTGCAACTGGCACCTCATCAAAATTCCCCTACTAAAGTAACAAGTACTGCTACTACTACTTCTGTTGTTCCTTTTTTTAAATTTTCTTTTCCTGGGATTTTGTTTTGTTTTACCTGCAAAGCATTGCGCCTCGCCTCACATGGGAAAAACACGTGCGGATTTTTACGCGTCCAACGATGGAGTTTGCGCTTGGTAGGGAGGGGACTCGTGAAGTAATACGAGTGATATATTTATATAGAGTTAGCACGCCACTTTACCCTCACATTTAAATGCGTAGTCGATTTAGTCCTCGACTTTTAAAATGAATCGATTTGGTCCTCACATTTGCAATTGTAGTCACTTTAATCCTCCACATGTGGGATCACTTTTAAAAGATGTTGACGGAAGGACGAAAATAACTTGCAATTGCAAATGTGAGGGACCAAATTGACTCATTTTAAAAGTCAGGGACTAAATTGACTCACACATGAAATGTGAGGGACTAAAGTGATCATTAACTCATTTATATATAAATCACACACACACATATATATATATATATATTATCAAGATTAAATAAAAAATAGTAATTACTGATTTTTCATGCAAATAATGATTGTTAATGAAAGAAATATATCAATTATTAAATCGGCTACTACTGCTATTTAATGGCTGATTTAGCGATTGATTTTCTTCTTCTTCTATATGACCTTATTAGTAATTTAGTTTGATTACTAATTCGGTCACAAAACTATAATTTGATGGCTTATATATTTGGCTCACAAAATTAATCTCTTATTCTAAACATTTCTATGGTAATAAAAGCTGAATTTATTGGAGTCTACTTGTTAATTATATTAGCTCTCAAACAACTGAGAAAATGCCTTTATTTCATCCCTAAAACTCTCAATGCAAATATTATTTTTCTTTTACCCTTAAATTCCACTCCATCATGAATTATATTTTTTTCAAAAAAATAAAAACCCTCAAATATAGATTTGCTGCAGTAGTTAGTTACGTTTACTCTCAACTAAATTTATATTTTTCTTTAAATTGTATAAATTTTGATATACTTTGTTGGTTTATGTATCCTGTATGATGACAAAACACTATGAGTAAGTAAATTAGTCTAATTGCACTTAATTTGATTTATTGTTACTGAACTTGCTAATTGGTTTAACTTAGTGCTTCAGCCTCATTTTTATATTGTTAATATCTCTGGCTCTATGGAAACCAACGCTTTTAGCTAGCTTTATGAGTAAAATTGTGATAGAGGCAAAAAAAAGGAAAAAATGTGCAGAGGAGTGTTTGCCGAAAATGGCAAACATAGAAACCACCAATACTTTGCTTGCTGAAGCAAATAAAAGATGTGTACTGTTGTCACTATCAATCTATTAGAAAGGTTAAAATGAAAACAAGTCAAAGACCCTCTCTCACATATACTTCAATGGACACTTTTGTTTTTGTTTCATACAAACACTACCCAATATAAAAAAAACAAAAAGGAGAAGCAGTTCCCTTCATCAAAGAAGAAGAACCATTTCAAAATACATGTGATCAAGTCTCCAAGCCCCCATCGGTTACAAACCATCACCCTCCTATAAAGGTGACCTTGGAAGACAACAAAGATAAGAGGAAAAATCAACTAATCAGTGCTACACTTCTGCTACATTCAAAATTCAAAATTCAACCCTAAAACTTAGATTCCTCTTCTCTCTCAGTTGTTATATCAATGATATTATTTTGTTCTAATAGTGTATACCTAAAGCTGTTGTATTGTGAGAAATATTCTTTTGTTAGAGAAACAGCAAGTATTGTTCAAACAGTGTTGTTGTAAAGGTTTATCTTGTGAAGATAAACTGGTTGATTGAGCTTAGACAAATTCATTGAAAATACTACTTGGATTGAGCTTGGAGAAGCTCATTGAAAAGACTACTTGGGTAGAGCTTGGAGAAGCTTGGATAAAGAATACTCAGTGTTTATACTTGTGGTGCAAATTGATAGTGGAGATACTCACTTTGAGGGTGGGGACTGTATGTAGGATCTAAGTTTGAGATCCGAACCAGTATAAACACTTGTGTCAATCTTTCTTCCCTTCTCTCTCGTTTTATCAATTATTTTTATATTTTCTTTTGTTAATTTGAAAGTTGGAAATTTGATTAAAGAACTGGTGCAAATTTATTTACTAGAACAATCTATAAAATTGTTTCAGCTTTTGAATCCTCTTATTTCACTTAATGCAAGCTCTGTCAAAATCCTTTTAAACTGATTTTGTGGAAAGACTAAGTATATATTTGCTAAAATATTTTCTGACTTGTTCTCTTAGATCAAACAATTATTTTTAGTCAGATTCTAAATTAGCTTTTGTTAGAGAAACAACAAGTATTGTTCAAATAGTGTTGTTGTAAAAGTTTATCTTGTGAAGATAAACTGATTGATTGAGCTTGAAGAGGTTCATTGAAAATACTACTTAGGTTGAGCTTGAAGAGGCTTATTGAAAAGACTACTTGGGTAGAGCATGGAAAAGCTTGGATAAAGAATACTCAGTGTTTGTACTTGTGGTGCAAATTGATAGTGGAGATACTCATCTGGAGGGTGGGGACTGTATGTAGGATCTAAGTTGGAGATCCGAACCAATATAAACATTTGTGTCAATCTTTCTATCCTTCTTTCTCGTTTTATCAATTGTTTTTATATTTACTTTTGTTAATCTGAAAGTTGAAAATTTGATTAAAGAACTAGTGCAAATTTATTTACTAGAACAATCTATAAAACTGTGTCTGCCTTTGAATCCTCTTATTTGACTTAATGCAAGCTTTGTCAAAATCCTTTTAAATTGATTTCATGGAAAGACTAAGTATATATTTGCTAAAATATTTTCTGACTTGTTCTCTTAGATCAAGCAATTATTTTTAGTCAGATTCTAAATTAGCTTTTTCATAATCATTGCAAAAATCTCCTGTCATAATAGGAAACAACTTGACAGAACATTCTAATTATGTATTGAGTGTGCAGAAAATTTTAAAACAAATACTTAATTCAACCCCCCTTCTTAAATATTCTGTAAATATTCTGATACCATCATACTTAATGGTCATTTTCATTTCAATGGTTACATGAATAAATGGGATAATGGAATAACCATATTGTGACTTATATTTTGAGCAAGTGAATCCTTACTATATACCATTACGGTATGTTTGATTGAAGGATAAATGTGGGATAAATTTTTCATAAATGATGAGCTATATGTGTAATTATACACAAAAAATTTGATTATCAAAATTTATTTACAGTTTTACCTTTCAATCAAACACAGTCTTAGTGTTAAATATTTTACATTATCAACCAATTATATTTAGTTACATGTTTCACCTTTTAAATAGTTAAAAATAAAGTCACGCAAAAAAAAAAATCAAACATTTTTAATGATGTAACAAGTAATAACACATACATAATTGAATGTTTGTGTTTTTTGTTTTTTCATGATACCGTATTAAATTAAATGTATATTGATTATGCATAAATATTTTATATTTTCTTGATCTATCTCCTTCATAATCTTTGTTTGCACTTCAAAGGGTTTGTTAGTTGGAGTTATTAATAAGGAAAAATATATTAGGGATGAGTTAAAATCACACCATAACAGTCGCATATGTCTTCAGAATATTGTTTCATCTCTCTTAGGTGTTATTGTTAGTGATTTTTCATTAATTAGTAGTATTATTTCATTATCAAAAATAATTTTTCAATACAATGGTACATGTCTTATTGGCTTTATTACAATTGAATACGATGATAGTTTTCCACTTATTCTATTAACATCTTGTATTAGTGAATGTCTAAATGAGATATTCACTTTTAAATATTTAAATAACATTATCTTTTTATTATTATTTAGGATTTTTTCTAACCAGTGCTTTTAATGGATTTTTTACTTAAAAAATATAAAATAAGATAAATTTTAAAGTTTTTTAATGGTCTCGTATTTGAAAAAAACGTAAAATCTTCACTTTTTCACGGGAAACTTTCCATTTATGAGTCCTTCACAAGTGCTGGGGTCAGATAAATCCTATTATTATTTATTAGGTAACGGCAAGAAATTAGAACAGAGAAAAAAGTGACAAAAGATTTGGATCCAATCCCACAAAATGCTCAAACCTTAACTGTTCTGATGAGGGCAGCTTAGCGAACACACGTCTCACTTCGCCCGTCTCGACGCCTCTCACCCTCTCCCACATGCACATTATCCCCACTAGGAGCTTGACTGGCACTAAATAAATTGATATTAATAAAGATGATATAGTTATTTTTGCTTCTAGAAGGAGTGAATGAGAAAGCAGAAAATATGGAAAAAATTTAAATTTATAAGTTTTAAAATAAAAATAAATAGAATTAAGAGACATTAAAAAATAATTATAAAAGTGAATGTTTTTATTAATAATATAAATATAGATTTCACATACAGACGTGTATATGTGGCTTGCATTGCATGCCCATTGCAATTACTCTTATCAATTAAACACTGCACTAATTACCTCTCTGCAACAAACGGTATAGTACACCATCAAATCAAATTGGACTCAAGTATATATAAACAACGTAACAGATCCGTTCTGTTTTTTCTATATATCTTCTGCATCACCCATCTATAACCCCACTCTACTCTTATTTTAGCTTTATTCCCTTCAAATTCAACAGTCTCTCTCCACAAAAACATACAAAACCAAACCATAATTAACAAAACTCAGAAACACTAGCTAGTTCTCTGGATCCCCATAACCTACATCCATCAAATCTAGCTAGCTAGGAGGCGCTTTCTCAGAAGAGAAGAGCCATCATCATGAGCCCTGCACCATTGCACCTAAAGACAGAAACCAACACAAGCGTCAACAACAACAACAACAGGGGACACCTCAAAATCAACCGGGAATCCCATTCCATCAAGAAAACGTCACCGTCGTCCTCGAACAAGCCACAGCAGCGGCAACCGGTGATCATATACACCCACTCTCCTCGGATCATTCAGACTAACCCTCGTGACTTCATGGCATTGGTGCAAAAGCTCACCGGGCTCTCTAGCTCCCAACGGGAGCAAGAACAACCGAGGCGGGACCCCGCGGCGCCGGTGGCCGAGGAGGAATATCCAAAGAAGAAGGTAGCGTCTTCTCAGGAGGAGGAGGAGGAGAATGACACGTCGTCTAATTACTGCAGCAGCATGGCGGTGGGTGAGATGGAGGAGCCGTGTTTGGTGGAGGCGCCACCGTTGATGGAGGCTCCGCCGTTGATGTTCCCTAATTACGTGAAGAGATCATTGCCGGCGGTGTTTGGGCACGGTGGTTCAGCGGAGTTCCTATGCTCCAATAATGCGCTGTTGACCTACGCGGATCCCTTGTTCTTCTGATCTGAGCACCCTACCCAGCTAATCTTTGCAGTTTCTGCGCTAGCTACGGTATCATAATATTCTTCATTGTTTATCTTCTCCGCTGGTTTTTGGATTTGTTTTGGTTGGTGCCAATAAATTGAAGAGTCCTGATTTTCCCGGACAGGACTTCTCTTCTTTCTCTTTTTCACACCCTCTAATTTTGTAGTCTCGAGGAATTAATAATTTTTTTTAATTACATAGAAATGTTTGTTTCTATGAGGAATGAATTGTTTCCATGTAGATATTGATCGATAGATTTTTTAATTCGGAATATGAATGAAAGATGTGGATGTCCTTGAGTCCCAGATTTGATTCATATTTCCCTGCATTCCCTTTGTTATTATTCTTGTTTTTAAATATTTATCGTCTTTTTTGAATTTTTGGATTTCAATGGGTCAGGAATGTTTGAGCTAAAATTATGAGGAAATAGATATGAGAAAATGAAAATTTTGATTTGGATGGTCCGTGGCTGACATGGCAGCACTATGTAATCTTCTAACCAACCCCGCCCCCCCCCCCCCCAAAAAAAGAGAACAACTTGAAAACACCACAGAAAACCAGATGCTGATAATTTATAATTATAATTTTGAAATTACATTAAATAAAATTTACTTTATTGTTGTTAAGTAATACTTTGCTTCTATCCATCTCGAATTATTTTATTTTTGGTTAATTTATATTACATTTTTATTTATATGTTATTCAGTTAAAATAATTCAAAATCAAGGACCTCATATTATCGATATGTTATAAAAGTGTTCATGACTCGAATGTGCCTGATTTGGGTTTTAAAATTTAGCTTCATGCACTTTTCAAGTCATATTTTGGGTTAATTCTGGCTTATTTCTTAAAAGATTAATTTTTTAAAGATAGCTAGTCGTTTTGATTCATACGATACACATTATGATAATAAAAAATAATTTATTAAACATTGTAGAAAATAAATAATATAGTTGAATATATCTTATAGAAAATTAAGTATATAAATTTATTATGAAGATAATAAGTTAATAACTAAATAATTAAATAAATAAACAAAGAGAAAATTATACCAACCTCCTTTGAGGTTTAATATAATCACACTCAACACCTCTCTATTTTGTAAAATTATCTTTAACCTTTCATGAGGTTTACTAAAATTTCACTGATCTTCCCTATAGATATTAGTTCGTTAATTTAAGTGACAGAAATATAACATAAGATATATACATAATTATTACTGATAAAATTATAATATTTTGACAATATTATTTAACAAATTAATTGAATAAAATATTTTTTTACCACATGAAAATAAAATTTATAATTATAACTTATGATATAAAAAAGAGGTTTTTAGTTAAAAGGGAATGTCAGTGTAATTTTAATAAATCTCAAGGAAGGTTAATTATAGTTTTGCAAAATAGAAAGTATCGTTCATAATTATACTAAACTGCAAGAAAGTGAGTGTAAATTACTCAAATATCAATGCGTCATTATATTTATATCTTATTTTAAATATCATGTTTATAAAGTTAAAAAATTCTAGATAGATGATCTTTAACTAACAATAAATAATATGTTTTATGAAATTTTTGTATGTTTTAAAAGTTAAAATTGTTAAATAATGAAAGAGAATAAGTAGATAACTTTACTGTATAATGATTTATTTATAGGGATAACAATGTGTATCCATTAGTATAATAGAAAGATTTTATATGAAAAATAATTAATAATTAAAATATAAATTAAGTTCAAAATATTAATTTAAAATTAAATATAAAGATTGAAAAAGTGGCGGAGTCTAAATAGATCTATTAATGATAGATGTAAAAGTTTTTATGAAATAAGTCTAAATTATTAGAATAGTAGTTTGTATTAATTTCTAATTTTATAACTTTATAATTTTATTTTTACTATAATATTTTTTTTAATGAATTGTAATATTTAATGATTGTAATCTTTAATTTATTTCCTATGGAAATAATTAATAATTAAAATATAAATTAAATTTAAAATACTACTTTAAATATAAAGATTGAAAAAACAGTGAAGCCTAAATAGCTCTATGAATGACACTTATAAAAATTTCTCTGAAATAAGTCTAAATTATTAGTATAGTAGAAGTAGATGACACGTGCTTTGAAGTGAGTCTCAATTATTTGTATTAATTTTTATTTTATAACTTTCGTTTCACTGTAATATGTTTTTGAATGGATTGTAATATTTAATGGTTGTAATATTTAATTTTATTTTCTATGAAAATTAATTAATAATTAAAATATAAATTAAATTCAAATTATTATTTTAAATATAAATATTAAGAAAATAGTGGAGTTTAAATAGCTCTATGAGTAACACTTATAAAAGTTTCATTGAAATGAATCTGAATTAATAGTATAATAGATTAGTAATAAATTATAAGATTTTATAGATCAATTTATATATTCTTCATAAATTAATTACTTTTACATTCATATGATTTATTTTCAAACACATATGGTGAAATATCTCCTGAATTTTATATCTTACTTTTAAAAATTTATAATTTTATTATATATAATATTCAACTCTTTATGTGTGGTATGAATATTGGGTTGACCCAATCTAAATTAAACCAATCATTAATCGTATTATTATTATATCGGATTCGGGCTAAAAAAATATTCTAATAAAAAATCAAACTAGATTCGGGTTTGGCCTAGCCTGACTCCGGTATGTGTATCTTAATACATTATATTCTCTGGCTAGAACCACACGTTTACCATAAGGATATGGGCTTTTGCCTCTCAGAAGCAAGGATATCGTTTAATTTTCTAATTTGTCACTTTAGCCTTTTTCTAATTTTTAGAAACTCGTTTTTGTTTTGGTCGTGTCGTGTTAGAAACTTTAGCCTAATTAAAAGAATGGGATAGAAGAATACTGTGGGCCTTGTTACCTAGTCATTCCATTGATTTTCTAAAAGTAATGGGCATTTATGGCCCAAAGCAAAGGGAATGAATGATGGGTTGGTGGCCGAGTTGAAGGTTGAAACGTTGGAAACCAAAGAAATGAAAGAAGGGTTGGGAGGGAAAAAAAGGAGAAAAGGAGAGAAAAAGAAAAAAGGGGGTTGGGGGTTGGGGGTGCGAGGTTGGATTTTTCAAATAGCTACTAGCTAGAGGAATAGCAAACTTATGACAAAAACAAAAAAGTCAAATTGAGTTTCATTTGAACTTGCTGGCAGAGCCATTACCGAATAGAGAACATGAATGGGATTCACATTTTAAGTTTATGATTTAAAGTTTGGTATAAGGGGCAGATTTAGCCCAAAACAAGATGTCAAGACATATTTATTATTTCATTGAATGCTTATATAAGTACTTACAAATCACCCATTAACAAGATAGATATTTGAGAATCAAATTTAAATCATGACGATTTATGAGTAAAAGATAGATGTTTAAAGGGAAAGAACAATCAGTTTTTATAATAGTTTTGTTTAATAAGAAAAACTATATGTTTTAATATAGTTTGAGAATAAAAGCTATATGTTTTAATATATAATGAAAATTTGGGCTTTTGTTGATTATTGTCTTCAACACGTTAAAGCAGAAAGTTTTAAGTTTTTAATGCGTATTAAAAACCTAAAATTCTCACTTTTAAAATAATTGTTTATTCTTAATTCTTTAATCAGTTGTAGCAGGACAACTCTTTTAAAATTAAAATCTAGGTGCAAAAACTAGAGGTGTGTAAAATTGGGGTTGATGTGACCTAGATTGGGAAGGAAATTATTGACATGAATTGAATGACTGATTACAAAATTCATAATCCTGATGAAGGTTGAAGGGATTGCCGTCTTAACTTTGGTATAAAGAATATCCGTAAAAAGTCAACACCACCTGTTGATCTTAGTAGTGGAAGGTGAACATGTTGCTTTTGAAAAGATGATAACAAAATGAGGTGATACTGTCCCAGTTCTTGAGACATTACTCATGAGCTTTCTTTTATTATACAACCACATTCCGATGAATTTGCTACCATTTTGGCTAACTTAGTGGGGTTATATTTAATTAATTAAAATATGCAGACCATCTAACAACTTCCACTTTCCCTTGAAAGACTTAAGCCCACTGTGCTTGAGTCCTTGAACTTGCCCTTGTTAATCACTAGTCCTCTTCAACCACTACCCCAAAATGTGTCCCCCGAATCTAAATCAACACTAGTTTTCAAAAATCTAAATCCATATTATGATTATACGGCATACCCTTCTATGAACTTGACTTTGGGACCCTACTAATTTAAGTCTCTATCCCTCCTCCTAATTCATGCATGCATGGTGGCTAGCTCTAAGAGACAAATAGAAGACCTTGGTCAAAGGTGGGTCAAATAAGAACTATTTAGTTGGTGTGAGGAAGCAAAAGTGGCTTCAAAAGGCACGAAAGGCTCAAGTCTTATCATTTTCCAGAATATGGTGAACCCACATTGCCCATCTTCTTTTGAGCATGTTGTGGCCCATTCAAGCTGTCCCTTCTACTCCCAATTTCATGCATGCAATGTATGTAACCCCTTAACCCCTTTCATTGTTTAATGACAACAAATACGTTGTAATCTTATAAATATTTTGTTTCCTCAATCATTCACTTAATGAATTGGCAACATCTACAAGATTTTATGAGTTCAATAGTCTTGGTGGGTTCCATGGTCGTTTGTTCAATTGGGTTGGTCGGATATTTCTGAAATTGGTCACACTCGAACCTCCTCAATACACTGCTAAAATGGATTAGGAAATTTCTTATTTTACCGACAAAGGGGATCTTTTAAACCACTTGACAACATTGTTGTTGCCGTAGGACCAACAAGACATGGACCTTGGAGTTAATCCACAATCGCAACAAATCATGCCCGGCTCCAGCTGTGGAACTTGGTAGAACCAACGCTATCACGTGAATAGATTTAATTTGTACGAGAAGTATTTTGCCAAGATTAGAAAAGGTTTGAATAGTAATTTGTTCGTCTGTACTAGATTTTTCAATCTCAATTAGAGAGAGGGGGGGGGGGGGGATATATAATTATATCTACATAAACAAAGCAAATAATGTATCTTCCTTCAGATTGATAAAGTGAAATGTTGATATCTTGATTCGTGACAAGGGAACTAACACATTGCCTTCAAATGCTGCAATTTGAAAAATCAATGATTCTGGGGCTTGCTTTGATTTGATGTTACTCGCATCATTGTTATTGCAGTCATGGTAAGGCCAACGATAAAAAAGATACAAGATAGTTTGATCAATTTGAATCGTTTTTAGGATGACCGCAAAATACAATTGCTCAATATGGCTAGAGCATGACATAGACACAAGAATTATCAGACATGTTGCAATAGTTTCTTGAAGAATTTTATTCTCCAAATGATTAAAATCATGCTTGGTCCTTATCGGAAAATGATAGGGTCCTTGCATTGAGTCAAGATATAAGTTTAAAGTCAGTATATCCGAAGGGGCAAGGGCTTGCGAGTTGTGAATTAAAAGGTCTCATTATATGCTATAGATTATAAAATTCTCACTGTATAGCATATTCAACTTCTCTGCTAAGATAGTATTTTTCAAACGCATAATGGCTGCTACAGAAAAGTTGAGCTAAATTTTTGATAGGTTCGAATAATTGAGCTTATATACTTGTATTGTCCTCAAAATCTATGCGCAAAGCCAATTAAACGTGCACACAGGTCGTGGCCACACTAATATAACATACGCCTTTTCTTTTATTTTCCATTTTTTTCTGATTTTTGTTAATTTTGATGCAATAGAAGTTTTTTATACTATGGTTCAATCATAGAATATTGTTTTTATTTGCATTTTCATTCAAAAGTGGATAAAAGAATGAAATTATTATTTGATTGGATAACACTGTCACAGCATCATAAGTGAATCCTTTGTTGTTACTTGTTTGTGCGTAGGATTATAGAGTTTGTATATTTGAACATAAATAGTCAGATCTGCAAAAATATATGAAAAGTAGGCTTCCCATTTCAATTCCTCTTCACATCATGTTGGGATTGTACAAACGAGAATGTGTGCTTGTGCTTATTTCAAGGAGTGGAATCAAATCGACCTTGTAAAATCTTAGAAACTAGAAAGTAAACGGGGCAAATAGAGCTTCTTCATGATCATTCTGTGTGGTTCCTGAGTTAAAACATCCAAAACCATATAGTCAAAGAGACCAAGGCCAGGTTGGTTGGGAGCAAGAATCTCCTCCATATCCTCCTCTCTCACACTTGGCCAACTCTTTTGCCTCGGATGCCCTTGCTCTCTGCCATAAATCAAATAAATATATAAATAAATAAACAAACATTTGTGGGATATATCTTGATATTCACCACCATCTCTAACGATCTTATCCAATATCCATCACAAATTCACAATTCACAATTATTTGCATGTGTATGGATGAAGAGGATTTCATTTCAAGCACACTAATTAGAATGGAAAATTATAGGGGCAGGCACCTGCATTGTTTCTAAAGCATCTGTCTCTGAATTGAAGTCATAAAAGGCACTTGCTGCAGTCAGCTTCATGGAGAGGAACTGCAAGTAAAAACCAAACGTATATTGATTAAATTAAGGTCATGTTTCGAGTACCTTTTGCTACCAGTTGAAGTTAGCATTTTCACCATTCTTATCTTGACTTTTGATCACTTACCTCCACTTGATGCTGCAAGGACTGGACATAGTTTATGATTTCGTCCAACATTATTGCCATACCCATGGTCTGCAAGGCCATTAATGTGAGATATTGACTTGTATTAAGTTTTAAACACTCCAAGGTTTTGTAAGGAATATTTGCTTTACCTTGTAACATCCTGGGACAATGTTCTGCAAGCACTTAAGTTTTTCATTGATTTTCCCTCTTCTAACCTGAATTACAATAAGTGATAAATTAGTCCATATTCATCTTGACTAGAATGGGGGAAAAAAATCTCAAAATGCTAATTTAGCCTATTTATAATTGATGATTTAATTCTTTATTTTAGGGAGTTTGGGCATTGAAAAATGAAAATTGCTTTCTTGGTCCGAAGCAGGGGACTAGGAATTCTACCCTTTCTGCCAAACTGTGACTATCAGTAGCTTGACCTCTTCTAGCTCTAACATGAACTACTTCCATTGGTTTTTGGTCTTCCGTTTCATTCCTTTTTACTCTCTTGCCTTTTCCAGAATTCTGAAAACATGCAGAAAAAATAGACCATCAATTTCATTGCTGAAAGACCCAAGAAAACCAATATATCTTCATCCTAATAATGGATGAAGAAAAAAAAGAAAAATATTAGAAGAAAATATACATTCTTTGTTTTGCTCCCACTCTCAGAAGCTGCAGAGGTCGAGTTTGCTGACATGGCCTCTGGGATATCTGTCACTTTCCTCTTTTGCCTTTCTTGGATTTCATTTTCTGCTGAAGAAATGGGAAGTGAGACTGGAACAGCACAGTGATTAACATAATGGACAAGACCTGAACAATTTTGCCCCAAGTTTCCTGGAAATTCAGGTTCTGGAGAGCCCATGAAGCTGTCACTGGTGAAAGGGATCAAGTTCTGCATGTGCAAATTTGAGTTGTTTAGGATGTGTGGATTCACCAACCCTTTGATTTGATTTGTCAGTTCCATGCAATCAATATCTAAGAAAGGAAAAGAGGGTCTAGAACTTTGAAAATCTGCTGTGAATTCAGCCATGTGATTTAAAAAAGCAGACTTTCTGAAAGGTTTAACTGGTATCTGGATAATGGCTGACAGTACTATTTATAATGTGGGATTGAAGCCGCGTTAATGAATAGAAGCAGTCTAACATGGACACGTGGCAGCTCAAGCTTCTGTAGCTGTGCTCCTCTAGTTGGCCCCATACACAGGAGAAAAATGTCCAATGACAATATGGGCATTTGTCGAACAAGCACTGCACTATGGACCCATGCATTGTAAGAAAAGCACTGCCTATTTTGGAGCACTTAGAACTTCTAGATCCCTACCTTTGTTATCTATTATGTAAGTTTTAGTTGTGGTGGGAAAGGTCATTTGTTTAGAGGGGAGGCATAGTCTAGGTGCACCCACTTCCAAAATATAAGATGAGTCCTTCCCCCCCTCCTTTCCTGTTATGTGAGTGTTTGTGAGTACCACCAGCCTTTAGTTTTTTTTCCTAGTGTGTATATAAAATGGAAATTAATTTTCACCATTCCCTACAGCGCCGGCCCAACTAGCCCTTAGTACAGGAAAGTTTATTCTCATGTTTCAGCAACTATTTCAGTGAACATGGTCCTGATTTTAACAGCTAAATTCTAACTCAACCATGTTTTTTAACATATGATTGTAATGCTAAAATGTTTTTTCACCGCCCTAACAAATTTTATCTCTTGAGTTAGTACCTGCATTATTACCAAGTGCATGATAATTGTGGCCATCTAACTTTTTCCTAATGAGATCACTGGAGAAATTGCCGCACAAAGCGTTTAAAGAAATGGAAAAGCCATTTTACAAGCAATCTTTTAAAGTTGATCTACTACTTCGTCCAAACTTGAGGCCATATCATTATGGTGCTTTATATTCGATATTTGGAACCTTATTTTCCTCCGCCTCTTTGAAAAGTGTTATGTAAACCTTTCAATTACTACTGTTTCAGCCACACATTTATCTTTTGTTTGATCACTTGCCTCTGATTTGGACTGGTATTAGAGAAATAATGAATGAACCATACTTCAAAACACACTGACATGTGGGGTGTGTGTTTGGCATGTGGCAGTTCATTCAATTTTCATCAAGGGATAGACTCCTAGCTAGGCCTCACAGTCTGAAGAAAGCATTTGGGCAAATAGCAATAGTAGTTTCCCTACATATATATCCCAGACGTAGCCATTACCAAAAGTGGATATGGTTTGAAGTTTGGACATTTATTTGTAAGCCTTGAGGGCTAATATACAAAGGCCAACTGTTAATTTTGGGACAACCTTCCCACTAGGCACTAGCAATGATGCCCTTTACGCTATTACCCTTGAAAATTGAATGTAAGGCCTTACGAGATTACAAGAGAATTTTTTGGCTGCAACACTTGCCTACTGAAGATATATTATCTTCCATGTTATAAATGTGCACTGACTTGCCCATGCGTTTGCATATAAGGCTTAGTTAAAAAGGGGACTGCAGCCAAACAAGTTCCAAGTCTGAATGAGGATTCCATACAATTATAGCCTGTGGATGGCTACTAGTTAGGTTGGATTTACCTAACACATAACTGCACTTGGAGAACCTATATACTCTCTCCCTCTTGCTCGCACCTCCCCTCATTTCTATTCATTTTGTTTTAGAGTATATTTGGTTGAAGAGTAAAATTGAGGGAAATTTTTCATGATTTAACTTTATGTAAAAAATTGTGTGTAAAACTCATGAAAAATTTACCCTTATTATTATCTCTCAACTACACATATCCTAAAGTGAAAATTCTCAAAACCCCTAATTTTCTTTTTTCAAAGTTAGGAGAGTTAATTGTCCACACTAATAATAATCGAGAGGTTCTTTGTTGAAAATAGTTGACAAGTTTGTTCTCTTCCTTTCCCTCTAAGGAATGCCAAATAAGTACGAGGTTGTTTTGCCTAGCTAGTTAGATTACAAGGGTTGGCCATCTTCTACAATCTTAGGCCTAGGCTGTCTTTCTTAGAAGAAAACTTGGACTGAAGTTTGTCAACATAGACCACAAAAGATTGATCTTACACGGGTGTATACCATGCTTAATTGCTTAAAAAGTGAACCTCCATCCCAATTTTCCACTTGACTTCATGTCTGTTATTAGGTAATTAATACAACTTTAGATGACAAACGGAGGATTGATAAAGATGTTGATCTCATAATACTACCATTAAACTTTCTTTTTCTGTAACAAGGTAGAACGAGTAAAGTATCACTTTCATTCCTGAAATTTTACGAATGAGTCACTTTCATCCTTTAAATTTGGAAATTAACTCTTTAGTCCCTGAAATTATATTCCATAAGTCACGTTAGTCTTTGGTCAAATAACTGTCAGTCAACCGTTATATTTTGATGACATGGCATGTTAAGTGACACATGCCACGTGTTATGCTGATCACAAGTGGCATGCCACGTGGTATGCTAATGTAGCATGTTGACATGGCATCATATTAAAATAGGTCAAATTAGTCTCTGAAATTTTAAATGTATCAAAATAGTCCTTGAAATTTTCTAAAATGTGTCAAAAATGTCCCGAATCCCAATTTTATCTTCTTTTAGATTATAAAATCTAAATTCTCGATAATTCTTAAATCCATTTATTTATCTCTCATTTTCAAACCTTATTTAAATAATCCAAATTTTCAAATATTCTAAATATAATTAAGAGCTTGATTAGTTTAAATTTGAGGCCTTTCATGTTTAGCTAACTTAATCAATTTATTATGAGACCTTCAATGTTAATGAATAAGAGACACAATTCTCTACTTGAACTCGATTAAAACTCTTATATTTGAAATAGTTTGCGAGTACATTTGACATGAGGGTATAATTTCTTTTCGTTGTCATACTAGATTCTTTTGATATCAAATCCCTTCCCAAATTGCAACTAAGATATTCTAATGAGCCCCTTGATAAACTATATACATACTTGATAGTATAATGTTTCCCTTGAATCCTATTTTTAATATTTTAAAACCCATTTATTCCAAGAAACGTAATGTACTAGCTAATAAATTAATTATATTAAGTAAATATGGAGGGTCTCAAATTTGAACTAATTAAAGTCTTAATTATGCTTACAATATTAAAAAATTTGGATTATTTAAACAGGATATAAAAATAAGAGAAAAATAAATAGATTTAATAATTATGGAGGATTTAGACACAATAAGTAGATTTGATGACGTGGCATGTTAAGGAATTTGGTATCAAGCGTGAATGGAGTTTATTAAGGGGCTCATTGGAATATCTTAGTTGTAATTTGAGAAGGAATTTGGTATCAAAAGAATCTAATATGACAATGAAAAGAAACTGTACCCTCATGTCAAATGTACTCACAAAACTATCTCAAATACGAGAGTTTTAATCGTGCTCAAGTAAAGAATTGTGTCTCTTATTCATCAACATTGAATGTCTCATAATAAATTGATTATGTTAGCTAAATATGAAATGTCTCAAATTTGGATCAATCAAGCTCTTAATTATATTTAGGATATCTAAAAATTTGGATTATTTAAATAAGATTTGAAGATGAAAGATAAATAAGTGAGTTTAAGAATTATCAATAATTTAGATTTTATGAACTAAAAGAGAATAAATTTGGGATTCGGGACTTTTTTGACACATTTTAGAAAATTTCAGGGACTATTTTGACACATTTAAAATTCCAGAGACTAATCTGAACCTATTTTGATATGATGCCACATTAGCATACCAAGACAGCATGCCACATGTGATCAACATGATACGTTATCGATATGTGGCATGCCACGTGTCACTTAATGTGCCACATCATTAAAATGTAACAATTGATTGACGGTTGTTTGAGCAAGAACTAACGTGATCTATGAAATACAATTTCAGGGACTAAAGAGTTAATTTCTAAATTTCAGGAATAAAAGTGACTTATCCATGCAATTTCAGGAATGAAAGTAACACTTTACTCAAGGTAGATCTGGACTCTCCACTTTTAAAGAAAAGAACAAATTACCTTTTTCTATTATATCCCAATCTAATTATATAGGCCAAAACAGGAACATTGTAATACTTCATATAGGTTGGCAAATGGTGCTTGTAGAATATATTTCACTTACTGAACGCACCTAACTTTACAGGCTACCACACTTTGTGACGTGCAACTAACATTAATCAAGAGGCTATCATGGAGTACATTAAACCCTGACTATTGACTAATATGGTTCAGTTCAAACTAGGCCAGTACACGACAGGTATGGCATAAAGCTCATTTAGTGCTAACTTGTTTTTAGAGTGAATGCTCATTTTAATCCCCAACTTTTCACTCATGTGTCATTTTAGTCCCTGACTTTTAAAACGAGTCAAATCAGTCCCTAACATTACAAAATGTGAGTCAAATTAGTCCCTTGTTCCACTTTTATTTAACATTTTATCAATTAGATGATGATATGTAACATTAAGTTACATATTATTATACCATGTGTCATTTAAAGTGTAATAGAGTTTAAAATAGTTTATTTTGGTATCTAAAATTGTACAAAATAAGTCAATTTATTATATATAATGAATATTTAAATGATTTATTTTATATAATTTTAAATATCAAAATAAGTCATTTTAAAATATATTCTACTTTAGATGATATATAGTATGTCAAGGTATCACTTAATGTTATCAATCATCATTTAATTGATAGAAAATTAACTACAATTGAATTAAGGGACTAAAATGACTCACATTTTGTAATGTTAGGGACTAATTTGACTCATTTTAAAAGTCAGGGACTAAAATGACTTAACAATGAAAAGTGAGGGACTAAAATGAACATTAACTCTTGTTTTTATTTACAAGACTCAAATTAAAAGCCTTGGCTTACTTAAGAGTAGCAAATAGCAAATGTCAAATCACTAGAATCAACAAAGTGTCCAAATGTGATATCTACAACCTTACCAAGTCCACAGGATTCAACGGTTGATTTTGAAAATTTTTCCTTAATGCATTGCTCACATAATTAACTTTGTCATAAAAGAATATGATGCAATATAAACGGGTTAGTTTAATTACATCGGAAAGATGTTAAATGACAAGCTGCATCCGGCTACTTTTTGACCCAAAATATATATATATGCTTTGATATAATGCCCACTGATTCATGTGATGTCTAAATGCATCCTTCACAAATATTGTAGAAGTTAAGGAAACATTTCCAAGGAGAAAATTATAAGTGGGTGAGTAGGAAAGCAACTGAGAAACAGGAAAAAGGTGAAGAGTTCTCAGCAGCCCATTAGTACCATTACTATATTTGATATCTGGTACTCAAACTCTCGTTGGTATGTTGGTACACCCGTATAATCTATTTGAAAATACAGTCCATTGAATCGATGGGACTTGTTAGTGGCGGCAAAGTGATTGTTTTTGGCATCCTCATTAAACTTTAGAGTCTAAGCACTTGTTAGACTGGATATCTACATTATTTACTGCACATCATTTCTACATATACACATAGCTGTTTTTTGTTCCGGTAGAACATCTACATCTACATAGTCTTGGTCTGTTTTACACTAGGGAAAATAAGAAAAATGTTATTTCAACGTGTCTCGTGTAGACATTCATGATGATGTGAGAGGAGTGATGGATAAAAAATAAACCGAGACAAAAAGCAAGTGGTGAGTAGGATATTTTTGAGAAAATTGAGTATTAAAATAATATTGGTGCGTGAAATAAAGTGTAGCACACGCTAAACTTAGCCACATTTTATTGTAACTATGGCTAAACTGATAAGTGTTTGGCCACACTTGTGATTGCTCAGGTACTTTTGGTAGTCAGTGCCTTTTGCGCGGTTGCGCCTATGGGTCACTTTTTACTCTGCTACCTTCTCGTGTCCCACCTCTTCAGTTCCATAGCAGACCAACCAACCAAAACCCAGGAAAACAGAATGATATTTCCCAACTCAATCTTGGTTTTGATCTGTACCCCACCGATGAATGACCACCAACACCTCAATCCCATTCCCACCACCGACACAAAGCCAAAGGGTTACAGCCTCATGATCATGCTCACCATCATCATCCTTCTACTCTTCCATGTCCTCTCAACGCTCTACCTCCACGGCTATGCCCGTTGGTACCTCACCCGCGCTTGCCGCCGCCACCTCCTCCGCTATTGTCCCAAACATATCGTCTTCTACATCGACTCCCCAGCCGCGACCGTCGTCCCCTCTGCCCCTGGACGCCGCCATCATTGCCTCCCTCCCCAGCTTCACTTACAACTCGAAGAAACTAAGCAACAGAAATGGGAGGTAAGCTTGGTCCATGTTATATCTGTGGGGTTCCTGGTTCTTTCGGCAGATGGTGGAAGGCAGAGAGGGGTGGCTGAAGACTGTTTAGCCACACCATTTCTTCATTTAGTCACCTTTTTGAAATGTGGTTAAATGCCAACTGCCAAAGGACTCGAACACTTGACTCTTTTCCACTTCCCAAGTGCTTTCTTGCATAGGCGAGCATCTCCATTGTGCGATTACCATTTTTTTTTTTCCCCAAAAAGGTTCATTGATTAATAATCAAAGACATGAGCATGGATACAAATTATAAGGTTAAAACTACAGTACAAACACTGCCCTATTACAGTATCACCTGGCATGCCATACGCTTCAGTATATAACATATATTTGTCTTACTGGGCTGAAAAAGGTTTGGCCTCAGGCAATGGTTGGTGTTCAAAAAAAAACTACCGAATCCAAGTTTCATGGGCCAATGTGCTTTGTTGAGAATCATTTTAAGGTCCAATTAGAGTGGACCTAGACCAAAAATAAAACAAAAGGCCTTTTTATATTTTTGGTCACAAAAATAAAAAGCCTAAAGTCAAAGTGACGTCCAATCAAACTTAGCTGGATTTCCATGCAGAGCAACTCAACGAATCACCAGGCAAATGTAATTCCCGTCCTTATCAGAACCAACGACCAATAAAATGTTTTTGAAAAAAAAAAATCAAAGCTGAATCGGGAACTAATGTCAGACCTAGAATGTACCTTCGCATTCTGTGGGCCATCAATGATGTGATATCGAACTTTGTAGTGATCCTAATGCTAGTCGGCAATGAACACGATTTAATCATATCACTGTCATTTTCTTTGCGCTAATTAATAGGGATGATAACTATCACACTGTCATCATTCATTTTGATTCAAGGCACGTCTAAACTACTATCTCTATCAACCAATTCCAATGGCCTCTCCCTGCATATATAGTTTCTTTCTATGACTTTTTGCAATCTAGCTGGCCGCTTAAGCAGTCGATCACGCCTTCGTAAGTGCAGTTTTCACTGTACTACTAATGCACGTCGACTTCTTGTCACGATCGCTTCTACAGTAATTGCATTATTGAGGGACAGACTTAAAGAAGAAAATAAATGGAGAGGCCAAATTATTTAATTGCAATAGGAAGGAGGATCTATATAACAAGATAACAAGTGAGCCTTAATTGGTTTTCGATTGGAGAAATTTGTTGACTGATTTTAAAATAAGATAAAATATTTATTTTGTTTAAATTATTAATTGATAAAACAGTTATTATATTAAAAATATAAAAAAAGTAGATAACAATAATAACTTATAAAACTTATATGTCAATTAATAAATAAATAAAAAAAAAAATTTTTTTCTTGCTCTCAGTATGTATAAATATTTATTATCGGAAGAGGGATATGATACGCATGCACTATTGTTGGGATAATTGGCCGTGTATAAGCGGTGCCCTTGCTGCGACCATTAATTTTTATTTGGGTAATGACAGTTGCAGACTTTATATTCTTCACAATCACAAGTCTTTCAATGTCTCCTGTACAAGCCCTTCTTTTCCGGGCAATTCCATGCAAGTCTTTTTAGATAACACTTAATCTCATATTCACACTGTAGCTTTTTTCGTGAATGCTTCAAATCAGTCTGCCGTACAGAATGAAAAGCTTCTTAGGATAAACTTATCAAACAAAAAGCAAAACTTCTGAGGATAAAGAAGTCTATTAAAATATCATTTTACTGTTTTAATTCTGGTGGTGGTGGTGGCATTTAGGCTCCTTTGATATGAATGAAGGCTCAATTTTCTCATCTCCCACGTTTCTTCATCGGTTCGTTGCTTGTGAGTGCTTGTACAACTTCGTCACTCAAACTCTTACGTGCTGTTTCCTAAGTATGTGACAGATTGAAATCTTTTCATCATCAATATTTATCGATGTTGCCTTCGCTCCTTGCCACTTGTCATTTGAACCCCGTGGTTCTATCCAAGCCCAGATATTCACATCCAACCATATCCTTTTTTCACGAAAAATTCTGAGTTGCTTTGAAAGTAAGACAAATTGATCTTCTATTTCATCAAATATTAGACTGACGTTTAAGAAATGGCGTTGAAAAAATGTGATTATAGAAAGAGACATATATAACTCGATATATCCGGTAAAATTCATGAATATCAGTAGTTTTAAGATAATTTGTGATTAAAAATTTATTACATGTTCCATTAATTAAATTTATTAATATTTTAAACACTTATAATTAAATTACAATATTTAAATTCAAAAGGATACCGATATTTCTGGATATCAAAACAATAAAAGACCCAGAGTATTCTTGCATACCAAAGCCCAAAACAATCTTTCGCCTAATCATGCTCTAACAAATAACAATTATGCTGTTAGAAGTGAGGTGTAGTATTACATGAATAATTGTTAAGATTGGAGAAATTAAATTACATGTTAAATTACATTGAAACCTGGCTATATCCTATATTACACGCATGAGAGGCAAACAGCGATTTCTGGATGCGTAGCTTATAACTTGGTCAAAAACTATAACTTGCAGTCAAAAGCATAGACTTTTCTACGTATTAAATGGATTTGCTACAGTGGCATTCATGACTTTTACTCTAAAAAAGATTATTATATAAAATTTTTCCGTTAAATAGAAAAATGCAGCTTGCTGTTATAAAGATATGTTATAAAATTGTAAATATGACTTTCTGTTTATGATGATACTGACCAATTCAAATGTAGCTCAAATTTTATGAGGGGGACAATAAAATAAACAAACTAGGATGAAATTCGACTTACCTTGACCATTAGGTATATTTAGTGGATTTTAAATTTGAAAATCTGGCCACTTATCCTGCTTTTGATTTCAAAAAACAGAATTTAATTTTAATTTTAAATTTTCTTATTTTAGGATTTTACAAAGAAAATATTGAAAATTATATTTTATAATTTTTATAATTGTATTTCTCTCACAAAATTCAGTAAAAAAACAAAAATTAATAAAATTAAAAACTATTTTCTGAATACAGATATAATCTTAGTGCTCAGGTTTGCGCGCCTGGCCACAATCAGCAGTTGATCCAAATTCCAAGTCAACTGTTCAAACTCCTGTCAACCCCAAGTATTCAAATGTTTCTATGACCAAGTTTTTCTGTGCTAAGCTTTCCTCAGTCCTCAGCTTTTTATTATAATTAGCCATCAGATTGAGAATAAAGCAAATCATCAGACAGACCCTTTAAACCGCTCTCTGCGGTTGTCTTAGCTTAATGGAGTATAGTTAACAGCAGCAGATGCAGAAGGGAACTATACTACCTCTGCAGATAAGTCAACTATAGCAGCAGTGAAAAACCGTAGTATTAGACTTTTCCAATGATACGTTCTTCGACCACCGTCTTGTGCTGTGTCCAGAACAGCAAATGGAAAACTTTTGGACGAATAGGGAACCACGTATGTAGAAGCTTAATCAAGGCTATTCTTATGCTAAAGCAGACACCATCATGCGGCGACACACAACCAATCAAAATAAAAAGGTGGTCCTGTTCTAAGATTCCTAGCAGGCTTTCCATGCCGCCCCGCATTATGAAAACACCTAATACTGCACGTGTAGAGTAGGTTTATTTATTAATAAATAAATTTATGCTTTGCCCAGTCAAGCACGTTTCTGTCACTATATATGAGTATTACCCATAGCCAATGACTTCTTCAGTATTATTGTCCAATGCCTTAATCCATGCCAACGACTAAATCAGACGAGGTAACTGTTGCATCCAAATGTTTGGTTTAGAGGTTTTTTACATAAATAAAATAAAATAAATAACATATTACAAACATTCCCAACTTTAATCTGTTTATATATATGCCTTATTTTTATATAATACAAATCGACTATAATCGACTTCTATTGTACACAGAAGTTGATAATAATCGACTTTAATATTACTACACCGTCACATTGTGTCTCTTGAGATAACACGGAAGTCAATTATAATATATTTTTTAAGAGTATTATAATCAACTTTATAGCAATATAGAGGTCATTTATAGTAGTTTAATACAGAAGTCGATTATAATACATTTCTGAATATTGTTATAACTAACTTCGCAAATGCGCTTACACACTGTGACATGTTTATGAAGTCGATTATAATCGATTTCTGTACCTGATTTTCGAATATTATTTCACTTTGACATGTTTGCAAGCACTTTGTTATAATTGGCAAATTTTAATAAATTTAATTTAGTTTTTGTTAAATTCATTTTGTGGGGTAGTTAATTTAAGTCTGGTTTTGTTGTAATGTATTTATTTAAATGCAATATTGTATATCAAGAAAATCTTAAGTAATGTTTTAGTGCAATTTTTATGTATGTCTGGCACATCAAAGTGTAATATCCTAGGTTAAATAAAAAGGTTGGAAAAACTTGTTCGAACCAGGGAGGGTTGTCAGTTGCCCTTACCTATCATTTCGGGTTCAAAATTTCACTAAGTTTGGACCCCACACGTCCTTAGAGAGCTATATGATAAAGTTATATTTTTTAGACCAAAAGTCCCGATAATTGTTCCTAAGAAGAAAATAAGTTGAAGGACGATTTTTAATGAATTTTACCAAGTCTTTAACCCTTCCGTTGATAGCCCCCAAGTTTGAAAAATCATAAAAATTTTCGAATTTGAACTAAAACCCAAAATTTTGATTTTGATTTGTTGAGATTTTGATTTTTCTGATATTTTATTTGAGTATAAATGAAGAGTATTTCCTTATTTACATTTATGTTTAAAAGTTAATAGGAAATAAAATAAATGATTTAACTTAAGTAAATCAGTGAGGCCAATGGTCACATGATTGCCAGACGATAAGCAGTAAAGCGGTCTGGCAACGGTGAAGAAGGGACCACCCATGCGGTAAACAGAAAGTAAGGCGGTGCAACGGTTAGAAGGGGGACCGCCCAGACAGTGATTAGAACATTAAAAACTCTATTTTAGGGTCCAGAATCTTCATTCACCTCAAAAATACCCCCCAAGCTCAAAGAACTCAGTTTTCCACCCCAAATTCACTCCCAAACTCTATTCTCTTCCATTTTCTCTTAAAATCAACTTTAATTTTCCACTTGTAAGGGTTTAACGTATGTTGTTCTGATGATTTTGCTTCTATTCCTTCCATTTTCTTTATTTTTGGGGGTTGACATGAAGTTTTCTATACGTCTCAAGGAGGTAGAGTTCTTTCAACATATTAGAGTTAAATTTGAGTTATATAGAGGTTTTAACAGTTAATCTAGAATTCTATTGCTTCATTGATAGATACGGGTGTTGTTCTCACTTCCCAGAACTCTGCTGGTATTATTCCTGTGTTTACTACCACTTCATGTGAGTGGGTTCACATATGTAACTTCTATGTTAATCATTATATCTATTTTCACCTAAAACATGAGAGTATATATGATTTTAGAGTTTATTTTATGAACTACTAAGATTTCTGTGAAATATTGTGATATGAACTATTGGTTTAATAAGAAAATGTGTTTTCTTAAAATCATGGGACATCTATCATTGAGAATGAGTTTTTGTATAGTTACATTGCAAATTTAATCATTTAGAGCTGATTTTATGATTATATGATTATGATACTGTATACTATTATATAAAAAGAGATTTTAAACTCTAAGATAGAAGACTTTGGAAATGATAGAGAAGAGAATGAGGTTTGTAGCTGAGCTGGCAGTAACTATAGAGAAACAGGATGTATGTTAACGGCAGTTAATTCGTTAACTTTGGTACCAAGTAACCTAGGGCCAGAGATATTCAGAGTTTATATTCAAAGATTTATTTTCATACTGGGGAAGGCGATACGTAGTGCCCAGATATGACTAGACATTTATATTCTAAATTTGTTACGCTACAGATATTAAATGTAACTAAAGCAGAGATTATTGTTTCTATATTAGAATACTGTTAGGTCAAGTGATACAAAGCTAAGATTTGAGAACTTGATTATAATTATGGAATGCTTTGATACTGTTATTACTATCACTATTATCTTGGTGTCATGTACCTTCTCTTGGTGCCCCATGAATGAGGATTCCAGATGAGGGCTCACTCACTGTGTTTTGGATACAAAATTCACTCCTTTGTTTCTTTTTACATTGTACAGATATTGTAGCTGCTAAGGGTACTTCTGCATAACCTTCATCCCTGCAGCGTTAGATTTCAGTTGTTGAACTCACTAGGAGAGGTGTCTGGCATTTTGCTCTAGATGTGCTCCAGTGTAATGCAGACAGGATCTTGGACTGTAGGGCACGATTGCATTTGCATGGTCTTGTATATTCAGATATGGATTGGACTGTATAATCTATATTTTTCCACTGACTCTTTATATGTAAATGACTTTATGTATATTTTGTGTTATTATGATTAATCTTTGAAAATTGTTAAGACATTTTCGTTTTATAAATATGGTTTCAAGAACTAGTGATTTGTATGCAGAAAACACATATTTTATGGATTTTTCATAATTCAAATATGCACGTAGAGATAATACAGGTCATGAGACTTATATGGAAATGAGGTTTTTCACATGCCGGTCACGCATCCAAGTCGGGTCATGATACAAAATGTTTGGAAAAGTGTTCAAAACTTGGAGAAAATACTTCACGATATGAGTTATGCAAATCATGGCGGGACACTTCAAAGGATAGGGCTGAATTAGATGCAGGAAGTGATGGATTCGGACCTGAACCTCCAAAGCCAAAGGACTACCTGGAGTTCAACAAGTAGTTCTATTATGCGAGCTTTAGCAAACGAGTTAAAATAACTGAACATGTGGTCAATGTAAAATATTTTTGAGACTTGCATATTGTTTCCCTCATACTACTCCAATATTCGGCTATACAATTTTAGCAAACTAATTGGTGGACAGACAACCAAGCAAGTTTGATTGTCACTACAAAATGTCTCCACCTATACTGTGTTTACAATCTTACCATTATAATTTATAAGAACATGAACGTAACTCTCTATCATCTCACTATGATTTTCATACTCAATCTCTAAAGTTTTCTAACATGACAATGTAGATATGGGAGGTCTCTATTTATAAATGATGAGCACATGCAAGTCAACTAAAATCGGGTACAAAAGTTGATTATAATCGACTTTGTAAACGTGTCAGAGTGTGTCAGCACATTTGAGAAGTCGATTATAATAGTGTTCAGAAATCTATTATAATCGACTTCTGTATTAAAATAAAATCTACTATAATCAATTTTTGTATTGTTATAAAGTCGATTATAATAGTTTTAAAAAATCTATTATAATCGACTTATATTTTGTGATAAAATCTATTATAATTGGCTTCTGTGTTATCTCAAGAGATACAATGTGAGGGTGCAGCAATGTGAAAATCGGTTATAATCAACTTCTATGTGCAATGGAAGTCGATTATAGTCGACTTCTATCATATGAAAATAAGACATATATATAAACGGATTAAAGTCAGGGGATGTATGTAATAAGTTATTTCTTTTATTTTATCTATGTTAAAAACCCTTGCTTTAGTGCTAAGAGGATATCACATTTTTGGCTCCTCAAACCTGATTTAAAAGTGAATTAGTTACCCAATAATTTCTTTGATTTTTACATGTTTTTCTTCGTTACTAATAAAAGCAGAACCACGTGAAAGATGCAAAAGAAAAGGAAAAAGAAAAAAATCATTGTGGAACTCAATATTACCAAGGTTAATTGCTTAATTTCACACCTTGGTTTGATGGTTGATATCTGCAAATACATAAAATCACTAACACACAAGGAATTCAGAATACAATACAGGTTATTGCTAAATGTTGAAATCATTTACAGCAACAGCGCAGTAGTTTTGTTTGAAAGATCTTTGTCAATTAGATAACGGAAAAGATGACATAACTGTTTCATTTTCTGTTTTTAAAGAGAAAGGAAGAGACCCCTCTAGATGCCTCTATGGGATATTGAGTGACCAGTATGTAATGTAGTATAGTTAATTTGAATCTGCTCTTTGACTGTGAAGATGAACAATCTAATCCTCTAATCCACTAATCCAGGCATCATCAACAAGTGATTAACGTTTATTGCCTATTTTGGAGCCTAGTGTGACTAACAAATGCCTACAAACTAATAAACTGTCCTGTTGTCAAGAAAAATAAGGTAAGATGCCAAACAATGAACCTATCCACTTTTCTATGTATGTTTTTCCCGTGGTCATGTCTATGGAAGGTGAATGGAAGCTGTCGTATGGAATTTGTGGCATCTTTTAGAAAAGTAGTAAAGTGCATAGTATTTACTTTGACCTGAGCTCGGACCCCATTGTGCTATACAGTATAGTATACCGTGTATCTTGCGTAGACCAATTTGCTTTTATAACTCTTTTTTAAGTTTTTTTTTTCTGGCTCTTTTTGGGTCCTGCATATATATGGACATTGTAACTAACGAGTTTTTAGTCAGTGAGCTTAATAATCACCATGTCTACTTCAAAGAGCGCCAGCAGTTCTAGTGAAGATGACAATGAGCTTAGAAGAGGGCCTTGGACTCTTGAAGAGGATAATCTGCTCTCTCAATACATTGCTAATCAAGGGGAAGGGCGATGGAATTTCCTGGCTAAGCGTTCAGGTAACCTCAGAACACTAGTGAAAGAATATATATATATAAAAAGGCTACATGTTTGTTTATTCATTTTTTCCTTTTGCTAGTTCTGATTAGTTTGCTTTCTATTTTCTGGCTCAGGATTAAAGAGAACAGGAAAAAGTTGCAGATTGAGGTGGCTAAATTATCTAAAGCCAGATGTTAAGAGAGGAAATTTAACACCAGAAGAGCAGCTTTTAATTCTTCAACTCCACTCAAAGTGGGGTAACAGGTGCTCATCCCATAATTTTGGTTCTTGAACAAAACTTACCACTTTCAACATGCTTGTTAATACTAAAATATTGTTTGTGATCTCTAGTTCTCTTTGATGAATGTAGGTGGTCAAAAATTGCACAGCATTTGCCGGGTAGGACAGACAATGAAATCAAGAACTATTGGAGGACTCGGATTCAGAAACAAGCAAGGCATTTGAAGATTGAGACAGATAGCAGAGAGTTCCAAGAACTTGTGAGGCGTATCTTGATCCCAAGATTGCTTCAGAAAGCAAAAGAATCATCTACTTCAGCCATGTCGCCAATCCAAAACCATGCAATTCCTTTGCCTCATGATAGTGTATCTCAGTATTCAGCTGTTGGGAAAATACCGGCACCAACCATTTGGCAGGAGCCTTATGTGCAGCAGCAAGCAGGTTCCAGTTATTTGGATCAGTATGAGCAGCAGAACTCAGACTCTGAGCACAACAATGGTTCATGCATCTCCTTTTCTGAAACAGCGTATGCTCCAAAAGTGCCTCCCCTTTTGGCGTACACCACCAATGAATTTAGTGGCTTAGATGCCAATGATCACTTTGGCACCTTCATATATGATGGGTGCCATGTAAATAACAATGCGTATCAGATGGACACATTCAACATGGCGGCAACAACAACAAGGGCAGCTGAGGATATGGAATACCCAGTTGATGATTGCCAAATGGCAGAAAGCAATAGGGTGAACAACGAATTTGCATGTGGCATGTGGAACATGGATGAATTATGGCAATTTAGTAACCTGCAAAAATAATATTTTAGGGTTTGTTTTTTGGAATAACCCAAACAATATCTTAAATATTATTATTATTAGATGATCAATTGTTGATTAGCCACCAAAATAATATAGAGGGTAATTGTCTGATTGTTCGTCTGTCTTTTAATTTGCTGTTATGAATACCTCTGTTCTGATGAGTACTTTTGTGATTTGTATTGAAGTGCTAAGTTGAGGAAAATTAATATTCACAAGTAACTTAGTAAAGTAGTATGTATAAATAATTTAACAACAATTATTTAGAGGGTAGTTAATTGTAGATGAACATTGAGAATTTTCTCTTACTCTCAAATACAGAATACCAGAGCCTCTTTCCGTAACACTCGAAAAAGGAAGTTTTTATCTCAAACTTGATTTTGGAAGAATTTGATCATAATCGAATTCGTGCTTAAAAATATTATCCAAAATGTTCTGCAATTGCTTCTGTTGTTATTCTTAAATGTAAATATTCTTTAAAAAATATCACGTTTTCTTTGGGTACTGAATAGAAAATCACGTTTTGGTGCCAAAATACTAGGTCTATATGATTAATATATATACATTTTGAAGTCCATTAAAAAAAAAATATATATTGAAATAAAAAAAGTTTAATCAATTCTATAAGTAATGAACCATAGAATCACATTTTCAGACACTGCATATGCCACAGAGTTTCTTCTGTCAATATTTTACTCTGTTTAATATTGCATTGTTTGGAAAAGCTATTTGTCAAGGTGTAACCAAAACTTTTTCTATGAAATATGAGTAAAAACGGTAGACCATAGGTGCGGAGCAGAGTTTGAGGTTTTTGACATCAAAATTAAAACCTCTTAACTCATGAGTTAAGAAGAAAGATAGGGCATAAGGAGAGTGACTTGGAAATGGAACAAATTATTGGGCAGTCACAAATGATACAAAACGAGGAACAGAAATAAAAGTAGCCATTTTGCGCATGGTGAATCAATCTCGCGGCAAAATCAAGTCTTTCAATCAAGTCAAGAGAGTATCTATCTTCAAGGAAAATATAAACATTTGCTGTACAAAGTAGTATTTGAGACTGGAGTGATTGCATTTGGGTTTGGAAATTAAAGCCTTCCAACACCTTTACATAGTTACCTCATTACATTAAATTACAAGATAGGGGTAGCATTAGCATTAGCATAGCATAGCATAGCACGCCAAAGTTTCCCTTTCAAGAGGGTGGCCACTGGCCAGGCTAGAGTACAGAAGTTTGTTCCACACTAGGAAGGGGCCCGGGGACCCCTTAAGCCTGCACCACACAGTCTAGACACACTTCACGTTATGCTGTTCCAATCCAAACAAACAGTCATTTATCCATCAAAATCAACAACTTCGGCTACCATTCCTCCTCTTCACACTTTGTCGGTCCTTTACCAAGTTTCTTCCCCTTTCTCGTTTCCACTGTATATAACACCCTTTTATTTACTATCACAATAAACGTGTGTTAAATGCGGTGCAATGGTAATATAGATCCTCCCAAGATTCCTGAGATACAAACAATAAATTCTGCTTAGTTGGTATGTGATGTGCTCTCATTGCAAAGCACCAAAACCAAAGATGATCCTGGTTGGTTGCCTTGCGCCGACCAAAGTTGTTGAGAAATGGAGCACAACAAAAACCTTTAGCTGAAGAAACTTCCTTAAAACATTTAATATTTAGTACTTCATCATATATGCAGTGAGTTCTTGTGTTGTATAATCTTTTATTTTTCACTTTATCAAATATTTTTCTTCGAGTATTTAGGATTCTCTATACGGTCATGACTCTCCCGATACCACCACTGTAAACTCAGATCTGTATAATCCCTTTTTCGATTTTTCAAATATTAGCATTAAAAATGAAAATAAATTCATGCAAATTTACTTAATAAAGCTAATTAATTGGTAGCGTGTATAAATATTTGAGCATTCTATTATTCCAACTTGTTCTTAATATTTATTGTTGAGTTTAATTTTGATATATTAACACATTGTTATTCAATCAAATCTTTTTATTTGTGTATTTCTGAATTAGTAAGGGGGCTCAAAATTAACCATATCTAGTGATATGTCAATATATAATTAGATGATTAAGTGAAATTTTTCTACACTATCAGTGTATTAACATTAATTGATTTGTTATTTATGTTATGATATTGAAATTTAGTTTAATTTTCTAAACACTGATAATGTAAAACTTTTTTACTCTATTATACAATCATGTATTGCCATATTAGTAAAAATGATTAAGACCCGTACTCACTACTTAAGAAGTCATACTAATGTGATAATTTGATTGGTTGAAAGCATAAAAAAAAGTTATACACTATCAGTGCATAAAATTAAATTCTTGAAAATAAAAGTGAAGGAAATTTTTCTCAAAAGATAAAACTGAAGGATAAATTTTGAAATGTTAACGGCAAGGAAAATTTTCAAAATATAAGATGACAAAATACGTTTAGTTAATTAAAATTAAAATAAAAAGAAAATTTAAAAGTTAAGTTATAGGATAATTCTTCTTCTTGGTTACAGGATAAATTTTGGGAATCCAAAATCAAGGCTATGTAGTTGAACCCAAGCCCATTCGCCAAAACAGTGCAGTTCTACATGTAAAGCTTAAGGGAGTAGTGAAAATGAAAGCATGCATATTTTGGGCCTTAAAAGCCAATAGACAATGTAGATAGCATTCCAAATAATTTTATCTCAGACCAATAGTATTTATCAGATAAAAACTTTTTAGAGTTCTCATTCTTTGTTGGGTCTGTCCATGAAAAGCCCATGTACGAAGACTAGTAGGCCGAAATCGTGACCGAGCAGTTTGTGGCAAAAAAAAAAAAAGATTGTAGTATGAAGTATGAACCGTCCACGTGCAGAGTGCATTCAATCTTAGCCGTCCGTTTACTCGTTATAAGAGAGGCTTGTTTGCAAACCCTAGGGTTTTCTCTGTGCTGCATAATCGGAGTAGGGTACTATCACTCACTCTCGGCAGCAGATCTATCCGGCGCCTCCATCTTGCGCGGTGAGTTCTTTACTTGACAAGCTTATATCTTCTGCTGCATTCTGCAAATCAATTACCGGAATCGGTGAAAAATGGAAGAAAATTTCTCATATTCAACTCTCGTTTTTTTTTTTTTCTCTTTTTTGGATTTTCTGGGTAGCAAATAGAATGTGCTAATATTGTGTCGGAGAGATATCTGCAAAACAAGGATTCCTTACTTTCGTTTTGGGCTAAACTTTTGTTAATAAGCCATCATTCACAATAATAAATCTCAGCTTATACGAAACCCTATTTTACGTGTTTCAGTTGTGAAGATGTATACATCAAGGAAGAAAATCCACAAAGATAAGGATGCTGAACCAACTGAGTTTGAAGAGTCAGTTGGGCAGGTTTATTTTTCAATATTCTATAGATATTTTGTGGCTGCAACTGCTAATTGGTGTTGAGTCCAATGTATGAGTTGAGCTTTTGTTGGTGCAGGCATTGTTTGATATTGAAAATACTAACCAGGAGCTTAAAAGTGATCTGAAGGATCTATATATAAATTCTGCAGTGTAAGGATGTTGTTTACATGCTTTGATGTGCATCAGTGTTCATTAGTTTTATGATTGTCTTATGACTGGCACTTTCCCTTTTCTGCAGCCAAATTGATGTTTCTGGGAACCGCAAGGCTGTGGTTATCCATGTCCCATACAGATTAAGGAAAGGCTTCCGGAAGATTCATGCTAGGCTTGTCAGGGAGCTTGAGAAGAAGTTTAGTGGCAAGGTTAGCAAAGCAAAACTTATAGTTGTCAACTTTTCGTTTGTAGAATGGACATAGATTGACAATGATCCTCTCTATCTTTAACATCCTGCACTATTATTCTCTGCCCCCTTGTTTTGGTAGTTTGGCTATTGGTGATGTGGTCTATACTGTGTTAATGGTCCTTGCCTTAGCCTTGCCTATGTAATTATTGCCTGGGAGGTTGTGTAGAACTTTAAAAATGATCAATGGTCTGTCTCGACACATTTTTATTACTGTAGTTTTTGCTGTGACCTATTGCGAATGGAATATGGAATGGTAATCGTTAGACACCTAATATGAGGTTGCTTCTCCTTTGTAAGGATCACATCTCTTTTCAGGTTCATCTGTCAGGGTCGTGAATGAATTTTATTTGGTGTTTGCATGAGCTTAAGTATTCCTTTATCCTGAAGAAGTTGTGTCCATTCCTTTTTTAGCTCCAACAGACTAGTTACCCCTCATATAATGTGCTTTTTAACCTTTCTAATCTTTTTTTCGATGTCTTTTCTAATCTTTGTTTTTGGCATTTAACATATAGAATCCTCTTAATCTTGTAGGATGTTGTTCTGATTGCCACTCGGAGGATAGTAAGGCCTCCAAAGAAAGGCTCTGCTGTTCAGCGTCCCCGCAGCCGTACCCTCACTTCTGTGCACGAGGCAATGCTGGAGGATGTTGTGTTGCCTGCTGAGATTGTTGGGAAGCGTGTTAGGTATAGAATTGATGGATCCAAGATTATGAAGGTAAAGTCTATTGTTACCAACTAACTTTTTCAGGTTCTTCCTTTCTGTTAAATCATTCATAAAAAATTCTAATGAAATGTCTCGTTGGCCAAGCTATAGTGAGTATGCATGTAAATATTTGACAAAGAATTCGTAAGGTTGGACGTGTGAGTGTGTTCTCATTTACCTACTTAAATTGTCTAACTTATAGATTGTATATTGGTTGCCCGTGTCTTGATAGGTTTTCTTGGACCCAAAGGAGAGAAACAGCACCGAGTACAAGTTGGAGACTTTTGCTGCAGTGTACAGGAAGCTGTCTGGCAAAGATGTCGTGTTTGAATATCCCATCACAGAGGCTTAGATAGAGTTCCCATCCTTTGTCAGCTATGAATTTATTCGGGAGTTTGCATATGATGTATGCTGGTTAAAATTTTGTCTGACTAATTTGTTTATGCTTGAGTTCTTTTTCCAACTATTCATAGTACTACTACACTGTGGTCTGGTTTCGACTATGTTGTATTGGATTTTTATTTTCATATAAAATTTATTTTTCCTCTATTCGCAATTGTTAAATCTTATTTGTTTGCGGTTCGGGAAACCAACTCACTTTCCATGTACTTTATTGACATGAAAAGCGGGGAAAATGTGAAATAGAAGAAGACCCCATACATCTGATGAGACAGAAGAAATGAAATTTGCGGACGCACTATCATATATTGTCATTTGAACCATAATTTTGAACCATATATTGTCAGTTGACTCAGGCTAGTTTTGGTGAATCGAACAGCAGATGCCATCGATTACCCTCGTTTTACGCTGTTGTTTTCTAATTTAGTCTTGGTTGCACAGCTACATCTAAATGCACTTTATGCCTGAGTCAAGACATCATTTAATTAATTAACGAAGAATTGATTTGTGAACGCTCGGTCTTCATTATCTAAAGTGTCTCTATATGTTATTCAAACGAGGAACATTGTTCATCCACTTTTGGGTCAAGGATCTTGTTCCTTCTTGTAATGACAAATGTCATGTCCTCAGTCGAGTTATAAATTTGATCAATAATTCGGGCCGATAGATACTACTGTTTTTGCCTGATGCAGACAGTTTATCAAAATAATCTCTATAGTATAAATAACTTAAAACTTATTTACAGCCTGTTTGAATAACTCTAGGAATCGCTTTCTACCAACGCAAAGAATTCCTGCTTCTAACAAAATTCGCATTGGGAAGCTGCATTGGGCTCCTCGGGAAGCCGTAAAGGGCTTAACTAAACAGGCTGTTAATCGTATATCAACATGTTTTGACCTTTTTTGTTTTTTGGAGTAATTTGACTACAGCCATGGACACCCTGAATATAGGGGTGAAGAATGAAGCTCAAGGACCTAAGACTCGATCATTGTGACTTCTTAAAAATGACATGACAATCTTCAGAAGCAGTCTACAACAGCAGCAAAGCCTGATGAATCCCATTGGACATTGCCTTCTAACTGGTTATGGAACTTGAAGCAGAATCTTCTTTCCTTCCCGCACGTTTACATCAAAACAGATTAGATTTAATGTAGCTGTTTCCTTGCCATGTGTAGAATAGGCAAAAAACGAATCAGAGTCTATGACAGGATCACGGCACCCAGATACACAGCTCCACAAAGAAAGCCGAAAGATATTAAACCCCTGCAGGTAGAGTTAGGAATTACCACTAGTCAAGTAGAACAACTCATGTAAATGTGATTTTAGGTTGCATTTTCTCGTCATTGTAATTTGTAATAACATATGTCCTCACCAAATAACACCCCATCCAACACCAGTACAAGGACAAGGGCACACTTCTGCAAACTTTTCTGCATCACTTGAATGTACTCTACGAGAGATCAGGTCATCATAAATATCTGCAATGTTGTCATGTTACAGGACTTTTATTGTTTCATACAGAGAAGGGAAGAATGTAACACCAGATCAATTACATTCCATATCTCCAAAGACATACCGTATACAGAAAACAAGCTGTTCATTACACCTGCATTTTGATCAAAAGAGGGTTAGTAATATAATTTTTTAATGAAAATTGTCAAAGCACAACAACTTTAACCAGGGGTTATGAACAGAACAGGGATTCCTAACTGAAAATAAGCCTCTGGCACCAACTAGGTTACGGTGTCAAGGGCAAGAGAAGAAGTTTAAACCAAATGCTGTTTAATGGAAAATGGCAATGTAATATTTACCTATGAACAAGATAATGTATCGCAGTGTTTGAACTTTGGTTGTCTCTTGTAAAATCCATATTATACCAAGGAAAACGATAAATCCTGAGACCTCAACAGATAAATATATAATATCTTTAGAACATTATGCATTATTATGCGTAAGTTCTAGAAATCCTAAGTATGAAAGCACATACCAATACAAAGCCCTCGAAGAGTCCACTGCGTGAAGATCAACAATGAAGGTTCAGACTTAAGTTTCTCATAATATAAGGTGGATATAGCTTTTACTGAGTTAAGATCTTCCAAGAAAAATTACACATATTCCACACATAAAACAGTTCCACAAACACTGCCACGCACATTCAAGGGGGGAGACAAAAGATGGTAGTGGATTTTAACAGTAATAAAGATGATATTATCGGCATGTTTGTGTCTTAAAAGCAATACAGATACTTGAACAGTTGAACCTATTCAATTTGTTTCTGAAGTTTCATATTCTATTCCTGAATAGAAGCTGTAGCATCAAATGAGAAGGCTCACAGGTAAAATAAATTGCAGTGTTCGTCACATACATTTTTTGCTACGAAGAGGACTATAAGTAGAGCAGCAATAAAACAACCAGCAGCTATTCTAGCAGTAAGAAGCTTCGTTGATGCAAGTATCAAGATCATGCCCCAAAAAGATGAACCAAGATCTGGATCGCCACCAAAGGAAAGAAAAAATAAGATCAAACAATCTCAAATTCTCAATGTTTGCAGGAGATAATATAAATGATGATGGAGTATTCCATGAAGGCTGTAAGCAGTATGAATGAATTATAACTTGCTGCATGTTAGAAAAGATGCACGGAAAACATTGCATTTATGAGTATACATTTTAAAATTATGAATTCTCTTGCATATCAAACAGTTACATGAGAGCTACAAATGCAACTAACATGACAAGGTAAGAAAACCGAAACTTATTAGCAACAAAAGTAGACAGACATCCAGCTGGCAAGATAAACCAGTATATGCCCCCACGCGTCTGGGTTGTTCCACCTTCATCTGCATGAACCTGCATTCCTTCTACCTGAAATGAGGACCATAGCTAAATTAAGATATCAGGTCAGGGTCTTCAGCCCAGCATAACATAAATTTTTTTTTTTTTAAAAAAAAATTGTTTTAATCTGATTAAACAACCAAACAAATTGATTGCCCTGTCCTCTGTCTCAAATAAAATTAATGTACTTTTGTAACCCAAAAACAAAAAACTTTATCAACATTATAGATAGCACTGGATTGACAGGTACATATATGTGTGCCTTCCTTTTACTCCACATTTTTTATCTAATATTATCTTATAATAACTAATTTATTTAAAGGTAGATAAGGTGTAATTTATGTAATATAAAATAAATCGTTCAATGTAAAATTGATATGTACTCGTATGTGTTTTTACTTACATGACCGCAGGTGAGTTTACAAGCAATTGCATGGCTAGCCTCATGAAGAAATACGGTAACAAGCTTAAAGGGTCTGAGTAGCACCGTTCTCCATAGCTGCAAGGAACGAGGGAATCATAAAAAGATTCACAAGGAAACCATATATAGGTAGAAGAGTCAACACAACATTTAAAATGATAGCATAGTAAACCCATCAAGAAATTTGGTATAAGTAAATAAAATCAGTTCAATGGATATTTAGGCAGCCGAAATGAACTAACAAACGAACACAACACAATTAACCATTCAGATTGAAGCATTACATTCCAAGATTCCCGCAGAGAGAGAGAGAGAGAGACATACTGCAAGGATAACGACAGAGCAGACACCGACAGTGACGAGAAACACGATCTGCTCGTGGTTGCAGCACTTGTTGAGCTCCCAGTTTGGTTTCATCTAATAAAACTAAGTGCAATTAACAATGTCGGATCTGAATGAAGAATGACAATATATATGCAGGGATGGATGGATGGATGGAAGTTACGATTGTTTGTTTGGACTGTCTTCTTCTGAGTGCCGGAGATGCGATGCGATGCGATGAGATTGGAGGTATGAAGGAAGGTTGCTCGCTCGCTCTCTCTTGCTCATCAGCCTTTGCAAGACAGCACAAGTCGACGACTGCGTCAACCACTTCAACTGACTTTATTCTAATTTCTTTCCCCCCGCTCCTTTTTTATCTCCTTTTTCTTTCTTTCTTTTGGTGATATAATAATAAAATTTTGAATTTTGTGAGTGGAGTAGCATGTATATTGGTTGATATAAAAAAGTACTACTACAGAATGAGCGAAAGAAAGAAATAAATATTTTTAACTTTTGTTCTGAAGCTAGGGGCCCCGACCGGGATCCGATAACCGCGCATTTGACTTGTGTCTGATCTCTCCTCATTGAGATCTTAAACCCCAACTTCTCTCCTCTAACGAGGAACAAAAATACTGTAACAAGGCCAATTAATTAGAGCAACACATTATTATTATTATTATTGTTGTTGTTGGATAAATTGGTTCCACTCAAAACTAAGGCTAAGTTCCGTCTCAGCATAAGACTCGTGGTGATGTGCTTGAATTAGTTAGAAGATTGACATCACATCCCTGTACAAAATACAACAGACACTCTATAGCAACGGATCAATACCATAGACAATCTTTTGTAAATGATCAGCTGCTAACAGGACAAAAAATCTTCACAATTATGATCAGCCGGCCCTCTATACATATTCCACAGCTCTAGCAAAACATCCACCAAAACAAACGGCGTACTTGTCTCATCTTCACACATCAATAGCATAATCTCATGTATGAGCACCGCATCAAAAACACACATACTGCTTTCATCACAATAATATAATTGACACCAAAATGTAACATCTTCAATCTTTTCTCTGATCACGTTATTATTATATTACGAAAAATTGTATTAATTAAAAAGGTTACGTTGGTTGCTACCAGTGCCCTCCTAGATCAGAGGTACCCAAGTTATCTTGAAAAATGTTGTTTTGCTGCGAGTGCCAAGGCTACCATCCCAATCTTCTGCACGAACACATCACATATCCTGTGTAGTGTAGGTTTCATCTCATACATGCCAACCTCACGAGGATTCTCAGATAAAAATCTTAATTGATCACACTCACACATCCAAGTATAGTTGAGCCGTGGGATGCTGAGTCTGAGATGAGATATGCTCACATTACAAGCTGCGTGTTGAAATATGCCGACTTAAATAGAGAGCATTCTTGTGTATGTCAATCATGCCATGTCTGAGATACAAGGATCAACACTGAACTTTTGAATCTTCACCATGTCTATACACAATTATTCACAAATATTCCAATAACGGAAGCTTAAAAATGAAGAGAAATACCATGAAACTTTATTCAATTTGTTGATCATAAAACTACACACACAATCTTAATAATATTTCTTGCTGACTTCTTAATTTCTCACACACTAACTTGACTACATACAACAATATGGGATACAAGCCTTATTTATAGGCCACGAACATGAATGAAAACAAAAACACAAAATGATGCATTAAATGCTAGCATGTCACAAGCATTGATTGCTATTAAATGCTACACAACCATAGGTGGCTACTTTTCAACCATAGTCATGCTTTAACATTAAATGCTTGATTTAATATTCCTTTTTTTTTCAACATTGCCCCCCTTAAATCAAACATTTAAAAGTTGATCATTCCAAGCATTTTCTTCAACTAGCAGAATAATTCATTCTTCAAAGGCTTTGTAAAAATATCTGTAACTTGTTCTTTAGTGTAACAATAATCAATCAACACTTCTTTCTCCACAACTAGTTCTCAAATTTTGTGAAACCATATATCAATATGCTTGAATCTTCTATGAAACACTGGATTTTTGCAAAGTGCAATAGCTTATTTGTTGTCACAAAATATTATTATGGGAGTGTTTTGCTTCTATTTCAATGCTTCAAGAAATCTTATAAGTTATACTGTCTATGTAACACAACTGGCTGCTACAATATATTTTGTTTTAGTTGTGGAAAGTGCAACAACTGGTTTTTTCTTTGAAGATCAAGATACTGCGCAGGATCCAAGAAGAAAAACATATCTTAAAGTGCTTTTTCTTGTTGCTATGTCAACTGCCTAATCACTACTTGTATATCCAACAAGTCTCACATCATTAGTATCACCATAAAAAATTCTATCAATCATAGCACCTTTGATATAGCGAAGAATTCTTTTAGCTGCTTGCAAATGGCAGGTGCACGACTTCTCTATAAACCTACTCAGTAATCCAATTCCAAAAATTATGTCTAGTCTGGTTGCAGTCAAATATCTCAAACTGCCAATCAAACTCTTGTAATAGGTAGGATCCACAACTTTTCCTTAATTTTCCCTTATTAACTTCAGCTTCTCTTAAACTGGAGTGGAGACTTACTTTGAATTCTTCATCTGAAACTTCTTTAGAATATCATTAGCATATTTATTTTGAGAAATGAAAATGCCATAATCCTGCTAAATAACTTCAATGCCTAGAAAGTAAGACATTAAACCCAGATCTATCATTTCAAAATGTTTCACCATGGCCTCCCTGAATTCTACAATCATCTTCAAGTTATTTCCAATGAAAATCAAATCATCAACATAAAGGCAAACAATTAGCGTATCACTAGACTCAACCGATTTGATGTACAAAGTATGTTTAAAAGGGCATATTTGAAAACCATTCTTAATGAAATAAGAATCAATCTTCTTGTACCATGCTCTTGGTACTTGTTTCAAACCATACAATGCATTATTCAATCTGTAAACTTTATTTTCTTCTCTAGAGATCACATAACATGCAAGTTGCTCAACATATACTTCTTCCTCCAAAGTACTATTCAAAAAAGCAAACTTGACATCCATTTGATATATCTTCCACTTATTTTGAGCAGAAAGTGAAATAATCATCGAATTGTATCAATTCTAGCAACAGGGGCAAATACCTCAAAGGAATAATACCAAGTTTCTGCCTGTATCCCTTCGCAACCAATCTTGCATTAAACCGATCAATCTCACTATTGGGCTTATACTTTGTCTTTTATACCCATTTCACTCCTATTGATTTTTTATCTACAGGCAAATTTGTTAGTATTCAAGTATCATTTTTCTCAATTGTAAAAATATCTTCATCATTTCTTTTCTCTAATTCTTGTCAATGGAAGCTTCTTCAAAGCCTACTGGTTCACAATCTACAAATAAAGCAAAATTGATAATCTCGTAATCAGATGAATCATTATCATTGCTCACCATATAATCGCCAAGTCTTGCTAGTAATTGATGATTCTTTTGAGGTTGACTTGATGATTCTGGTTGAGTTGATATGTCTGCCTGCCCATCTTTTTTTTCTTCTTCAAAATTGTCAGAAATTATCATGGGCTCCTTCTGAGTTTTGGAAGACCAATCCCACATTGCTTCTTCATCAAAAGTCACATCTCGACCGATGAACATCTTCTTTATATTTGGATTATACAATTTATATGCCTTAGAGTTCATACTGTAACCAATGAAAATACATTTCTCCCATTTGTCATCTAATTTCTTCCTTAACTGATCTAATACATGAGCATATGTGATACACCTAAAATCTTTACGGTAATGAATTGAAGGCCTTCTTCCACTCCAACCTTTTTCAGGAGTCTTATTATGAACACTCCTTATTGAGCACTTGTTCAAAATATACACAGCAGTTGCTACTGCTCAAAATTCTTTTGGTAGCTGTTTGAACTGCAACATGCATCTCACCATATCCATAATTGTCCTATTTTTCCTTTTAGCTAGTCCATTTTGTTGGGGAATGCATCTGGTTGTTAGCTGATGTTGAATCACATACTGCTAAAAGAAATCTGCACATTCAAGATATTTCTGTCCTCTGTCTATTCTTAGAATCTTGATTCTATAGCCACTTTGATTCTTCACAGATACCTTGAATGATTTGAAAACATCACATACTTTTGATTTCAGCTTCAAAAAATACACCTAAGTCCTTTTACTAAAGTCATTAATAAAAGTAATGAAATACCTGCTTTCAGTATTTCATGGAATATTAATGGTGCATAGGTCTGAATGCACAATCTCCAACAACCTTTTTGCTCTCCAAGATTTTCCAATAGGAAATGATTCTATGTGCTTCTTTCCCAATTGACAACTATCACAAATACAATTAGGAATTCAAACAACTGGCAAACCAGAAATAAGTCTTTTTCTTGACAGGTAATTTACTCTAGAAAAATAATGTCCAAAATGCATGTGCCATAACCAGTTATCATCAGATATCATTAAACTCAAGCAAGTAAATTTTTCATATTGAATTTCCAGTGGAAAAAGTCTGTTTCGAGTCATTTTTACCTTAGCTATAAATCTTCTATTAGTGTCAAATATTGTGCAATATCCTTCATAAATTTGAATATTATAGTCTTTCTCTGAAACTTATCCCAAACTCAACAAATTGTAATGAAGAGCAGAAGCATAAAACACATCAGAGATGAAATTATGATAATCATCTTTTAATTTTATTTTTATCCGACCTTTTCCCAAAATTGGAATATTTGATTTGTTGCCAAATTCCACAGATGATTTTACAGTTTCATCTAGTGAAGAAAATAACTCCTTTTTCCCACACATATGATTGCTGCAACCAGTAATCTAAATGCCATATATATTTTTGAATATCAAAAGAATTGTTTATCAGAAATAGACTTTGTGGATTAAAATTCTCACCAATATCCTGACACTGGTTTTCAACAACATTTGCTTGAGTTCTACTGCTTTGATTTATTAGTTTAGATTTGCAATCTACAACTCTATGCCCAAACTTTCCACACTGAAAAATGATTAAATTCAAATTTATTCTTTCTTGATAAAAATTACCTCTTCCTCTTGCTCGATTAGCAGGCATAAAATTATTTTCTCATTTCCCTTGATTGCGTGGTATGAAATTATTGCCTCTTCCTTGATTATAATTAGTCCCACGACCTCTTTCTCTGAAATTTCCTCTGCTTCTGCCTCTAAAGTTTCCTTTGCCTTAGCCATAACTTTTTTATTGTCCTCCATAGCTTGATTAAGCAAATCTATTCAAATTCACCTGACTTTTCAAGGTTTCTTATGATATTTTTCCATCATCTCCAATATCCTATTAACATGACTTTCTATACTTCCCTGCAATTCTGCAATTGTCATTTTGTCTATGTCGTGTGATTCAATTATTGTAGTCACCACAGTGCGGAGAATTTTCTCAACCACCTTGCTGTCTTCAATATGTCACGACCCGATCTGGACACGTGACCGACACGTGAGAAATCTCATCCTTACATAACCCCCATGACCTGTTAACTGTTTATACATGCATGCTCTGCTCACAAAATCTATGAAAGTAGAAAAATTCTCTTTTTCTACATATAACTCACTTATTCCTTAAAGTTTAAAATAATCAAAATCATCAAAGCAACCAAGTTTGTAGTTTCACAATTAGTCTCTAAGGTCTGAAATCATAATACAGCATATGAATATACATTGCTCTGTGTCAAAGTGTCCAAGAACTCAATACATTTAAGTCATTAAATATAAAAAAAAAATGAAAAGGACTATTATAGCATGCAAAATGCAATACATGACTTAAAGTCCGGGATCCTGTCTGCGATACACTGGAGCACTCTAAATCAAAACATCAAACATTTCATCTAGGAAACTTAGTAACTGGAACCTAACGTTGTTGGGAAGAAGGTGGGTGCGAGGTGTTCTCAGTAGCTGTCATATCTGTAAATAGAAAAATAAAAAAGAGATGAGTTTTGTTACCAAAACCCAACGAGTGTGAGTTCTCACTTGGAACTCCCTTTCTAGGGACATCAAGGAAAGTGTGAATAAAACCATAATAGCAATAACAAATAAATCGATTTCAAAATAGTTTTATATACATTTATACACATAATATTTAAAGCAATGTCAACTATTTTGAATCATAAGAAAGAGTACTTAGAGCATAATAAATACATATGCGTGAAGCTATAAATAGTCTGCCTCCATAATAGTTTGGCATACCACATCCATGGTAGCCAGGTATGCCCAAATTAAGGTTTAAGGAATTGCCTCCATGGCTGCTTAAGGAATAGCCCCCATGGCTGTTAGAGATACCATAACTTACATTTTATAATATTGCCTCCATGACTGCTTGGTACACTGCCTCCTTGGCAGTTAGATGTACCAAGGTTGCTACTCTCTAAACAGAAATCATATGTATTTCAACTGAGAAGAGATGGAATTAACAATAAACTCTTAGTATTTTGAGAACATCTAAACTCTTGAAACTCTAATAGTTTGACATTAGCATAACTGTGATTATGGAATCATGTCCAAGGGATCACCCTTTGTAGACATTGTCATTTCATAAGCTCACAAATATATATAGCCGTCAACTGTCATGAACCAAAGGATATTCAAGTTCTCGATTTTTCAACTAAAATTTCCAACCCATATCTTAAATAAATCTATGTTCCTCTGAACTTTTTCAAAAGTCTTTATCTTAGGGTTCAAGCTTTAGCATACAACAGTGTTCAACATTAAAATTCATACAACCATCATCATAATAGCTTTAAACAATAACAATTACAATCCAATTCTTTATAAACTCATGTTAACAACAATAGTACCATGGTGTTGCATAGAACATATAATTCATACTCTTTTGAAATTATAATATCATAAACCAATAAAAGTTAACTCATGAAATTAAGCAAAAAAGTGGGTTTTGATGAAAATAACTGTAATAACAAACATAGACGTCATAGGTGTGGACCTACTCAGTTGGAGGGGGAACAAGAGAAGAATTCACATCAACCAAATCCTGGGACGTAGAAATGACACCAATGTCTAGCATAGGAGCAAAAGAACTCTAAATCAAAATCTAAATAGGTTTTCTTCATCTTATTCTTGGTGAAGGGACCTCATGGCACAAAATCCATGGAAATACCCTTAAAAACATGAGCAATTGAGGGAAGAAGGAAGTCAAATCACTAAAATAACATACCTTTAAGCTTAGAGGATGGAAGATTCCAAATTAAACTTGAAAGAATTAGAAGAAAATGGAGTTTAGAGGGTGGAATAAGGTTGGGAGGTGAAGTTTTTGTGTTTGGAAAGAGTGTGGGCGGTGTATTTTGGGTGTATGAATGTTCTGAACCCCAAAACAGGGGTTTTTATAACACTGTTGACCGCTGCAGCGCTAAATGAGCACTGCAATGCTCACCAAGGAGCATAAAATCATCCCCGCACTACCTTACTGTTCCCCTGACCACTGTAGTGCTCTATAGCACTTACTAGAATAGCTTTTCACTCTCCAAAATGGTCTCTCACTCTTTAGAACTCATTTATTTACAATAATTTTAAGTTAATGTCCTTATTTATTTTAATCTTCATTAACTTTAAAACATAAATGTAAATAAGAAAATACCCTCCATTTGGATTCAAATAAAATATTAGAAAAATCAAAATCCCAACAAATCAAAATCGAAATTTTAGGTTTTAGTTTAAATCTGAGAATTCTCACGATTTTATAAACTTGTGGATTAAAAATGGAGTATTTAAATGTTTCATAAAATTCATTAAAAATCATTTTTTAACTTATTTTTCTCTAAGGAACAATTATCGGGACTTTTGGTCCCATGAATATGACTCTATTATATGGCTTTCTAAGGGCATGTAAGGGTTAGACTTGGTTAAATTGAGGATCCGAAACGACAGATAAGGATAACTGGCACAATTTTTAGTCCAAAAACATTTTCTAACCCTTTATTTAAAATTTGGGATATTACATAATATTTTCTCCATATACTCTTATCTTATTGACAAGGTCAGTGTTACGAGAAAAATATTGTTCAAAAGTTTCTGAGCTGGATATTTCATATATTTCAAATTCTCTGGGTAAAAACTGTAGTTTGGAATTTTGTGCCTTATTTGCACCTTTGTAAGATAGCTTTGGAGTATTCCATGCTTCCTTGACAGTTTTGGCATTTTCAATTTTGTCAAACACCAAATAATCCGCTCCTTGATGGATTTGTGATAGTGCCGATTGATCTCTCCTTTGAGTTGCTTGATTTGCTCGTTCTTGAATACCTAGTTCAACAAAGCTCCAGATATTGTGAGCCTTTAAATGAGTGAACATTAAAGTGTCCAAATAATAATAATCAAGTTTCTCATCTAATTTGGGACCAGACCAAACAATATTATAATTGTTTGTCATACTGACTAAAAAAAATTAACTATATGAGACTACTTTTGTTTCTCATAAACTCTCTAAAAAATTGACACTGGATTTAATCAGTTTTGATACCAATATGATATCATATTTACACAATAACTCACAAATATTGTAACAATGAAAGCTTAAAGAGGAAGAGAAATACTATGAAACTTTATTCAATTTGCTGATCTTATTACTACACACACAATCTTAATAATATTATATACTGACTTTTTAACTTCTTACATAATGACTTGACTATATATAACAATATTGGATACAAACCTTTTTTATAAACCACGAACATGAATGAAAACAAAAATATAAAATGATGGCCATTAAATGCTAGCATGTCACAAGTATTAATTGCTATTAAATGCTACACAACCATAGATAACTATTTTTTAATCATAGTCATACTTTAACATTAAATGCTTGATTTAATATTTTTTTTTAACAATAATTCACGTCAACAGACAAAAAATCAAATAATTAATCATTGTTGACGTGAAAAAGTGATAAAATATAATAAATTAAATCCATAAATTAATGGATTTGTGCCACTTTTGGTGCATCATGATTAAGTTGATTACTATATGAACCACCGTATTAAGAACACTCTTTTACATTTTTATATGATTCTGACTTAAAAGTCTATTTGTTTTATGCGTTTCACAACGCACAAATCTTTAACTTTTCAAAAGAAAATAACACTTTTTTGAACCCAAAAAAAAAAAATTTAGTGAAACAGCCTTTTGAATTTTTTAAAAGTTAAGCTAATCATATACTTAGCTTACTTGGTTGGATGAATCAAAAAGATTTGAACTAATCTAGTTAGAATTAAATAAAATTTGTATTCATTCCGTCAAAGTTTGATGATTCAGTAAATGTTTTTTTTTTAAAAAATTTAGAACAATTTGGATAAATTCAGACCTTTTTTTTTTTTTTTTCCAATTCTTTAATTCTTATCGCAAGAGAGTAATATGCTAACCTTTTTCTGACCCCAACAGACCCTAATCCCGCGTTTGCGTTTCCAAATTTGCCCTCGGCAGAAACCAAAATGACATAACATTATCCTATGATCTGTGTGCCGTATCCGCCATTGACGATGAACCGCAGCGAAGCTAGAACTTAGAACCCTACAACCTTGAACGGTGTCGTTTCTGTCCACGCCAGGGAAACGCATAGCTTCAGCATCTTCTATTCTCAGACGAAAAAGATGAGGTCTTCTTGGGAGGCAATCAACATCGCTGCCAGCACTCAGAAACTTGATGTCGATAATCGAATTTCTCTCCGTTTCTACTACAGGATCGCTGATAATATCCTCAAACAGGTGTTTCTCTTCTCTTCCTTTCTCTTCTTCAAAAGGATTTATTAGCTATGATTTGCGAACAGATTGTGGGTACTTGGGATTTGGTCATGCTTGGCTTCAACCTGTTGATAAAAATCGATGCTTGAACTGGTTTTAGATCTGCTTAGGGGAATCTAAGGATACCCTTTATTGTATATGAGGTCTAATTTGAATTTCTTATATGGGTTTGTAGTAGTTGACAGTCTGCACTGAAAATTGATGCCAACTCCCTGAGATTTTGTGTCCCGGTTGATCGCAGTGATTTGTTCAGTCTTTTGTGGGTCTTGAATAGGTGTGCTACTTAGTAGTATACTAGAATTTGAGTCATTGGGGTTCTTTTTTCCCTTTTCAATTATTCGTTAGTTGCTTATTTTGGGATTCGTAACATTACGTATGTTTTGTTAGGCACATGTATATAGAGGATCGGTAAATCATGAGGCCTAGCACAATTGGTAGCTAGCTGGGCTCCTTAAGCATTCAGGGTTCGATTTCTGGCGATGTGTACGGAGAAGGTTTTATAGCCAGAGACAAGACCCACATATGTGAGCTCTCTCGCAGAGATTAGTCATTGCTTTTGGCAGTGAATATCCTTGATTCATCCAAAAAATATAGAGGATGGGTAGAGAGAGAGATAGGATCATAGGAAGGATTGACTGACATATTTCAATTTGCAACAGTTAATAGCTTATTGTGATATGTGAAATACATATACCATCAGATGACCTGTTACAATAGAATTTGTAGAGTACGGTAGGATGGGAAAGGATCCTCTGATGTTCATTTTCAACATGAGAGGGTCATGTTTTAAACTTGGCTCATGATTGTGTTGAAAACAAAAATTGATGAAGTAAGAAAGAGATACAGTTAGTGGTGAAGATTTAATATGATTATGTCATGTTAAAAAATAACATGAGAGGATCCACTCCCACGGTAGGATATATTCATGAAGTAAATGCGTGAGTGGCATGCATGGATTTCACTCTCTGATCTTCAAGCTATTATTTTTGGTTTTTTTGGTTACATTCATGGCATATTTTGTACCATAATTTAAGTTTTAATTCATTCGTTAACTCATTTTGTTATTCTACTGCTAGTTGCTTGTACTGATATTTCATATTTTTTCTGCTCCTGAATTTATTTTCCTGCATTAACTCCTCTTTATATCTGGAAACATTACTGTGGCATTTATAATAAATTTCTTGTTACTTATGCTGCATGCCCATTGCCCTCTCAGCTCCAAATATTGATTTTCATATTGCAGGCTGATATCTTTCGTGCGGAGAATAATATCGTTGATCTATATATAATGCTCCTAAGATTTTCTAGGTAACAAAAGATACCTCTATCGATGTTTGACTCATAATATGATGTACTGTCTTCAGTTGGATGATTTAAAAGAGATGGACTTCATTGCCTTATTATGGTTATTGTTTTTCTTTCTTCAAACTGCATTGAGTATCTCTATTTTTTTTTTATTCGGTGTTAGTTTGGTCTCTGAGACAATTCCATGTCACCGAGACTTTGGAACATCTCCACAAAGCAAGAAAGTGTCATTGAGAAAGGTTAATCTTCAATTCTCGTCTTCAACTGGAAACATTTTGTTGCACATTCGGGGATGTAATCTGATTTTCAAGTTCTTGCTGTAGAAATTGTTAAATTCTGTGATTGAGCTGGAGAAGTTGAAACCGCTGGTACAACAGAGGATCATTGAGTTTAACAGCAGGCAAGCATACGAACAAAATGGAAGGGAAAAATGTCATTCAAATAATTTTATGGATTTTTCTCCAATGAAAAAGGAAACTTTGGCTAGTTATGATCGAATAAAGGTAAAATTTACTAGAGAATTTGCACTGAAGGTTGTAACTTGCCACTGATAATCTTTCCTTGCAATTACCTCAATTCTTTTGGGTGAATGCATCTTTTCTGTTTACATGCTTCCCACCTCCCCTTGAAATGAAGTTTCGTTTCCATATGCTGTTGTATTTGTGACTAGGAAGTCAGACCAACTGCTGGAGAGATTGTTTCCCACGGAACTAGGGGTCAGGATTTTTCTTCTGCAAGGCCTGTGGAAGAGAAAATGAGAAGACTGTAAGTATTGAACTCTTCTTTCATGTGTAACTGGCCTCCTTACAGTGTAATCAGCACTGCATATATTTGTACTTGCTTTCTGCACAGGTATGAAGTCATGTGAGGTTTTGCTAATCGGTATAGTTACTTTTTGATTGTAACATGATATTGTGCATGTGAAATTGGTTAACAACAGATAGACTTCAATTAATAACCCTTGCAATTATGCTTACTTTCTGTAGATCTCTAACTCTTCCACGTCCAAAGGATGAAACTCTCTCTAGACATTCTATTCTTGGTCCTCACGGGCTTAGAGGGCAGTGGCTACCACCTACAAGTGATAAAGGGGTATGCTAGTATTTAGCTGTATCTTGGAACTCTGTTAAAAAGTCATCCTGACTTTTCTCTTGTGTAGGTCAGGTATCCATCCAGCATTGATTTGTCTCCCGTAGAAATTCCAAGGTTCTGGCCTATTTTAAGTTTTTGTTTTGCTTTCTTCTGAGTTGGTCTTACAGGAATTTTAAGAAAAAAAATGATGTTGTTCATCTCAACTCAGCCTTTGAAAATAATAGTACTTTATTTCAAGAAATTTTCAAAGAAGGGGTTTATTTTATTTATAGTTATCTCTTTTAACTTTTGTGGTTTGTAGTCTGTGATGCGCCTGCGAGCTGTTTTATCTGTTTACTTTTATATATTAACTCCATCTGTCGCGTTGGATTCTCTATCTGAACAAACAGCCTGCAACAGCCCTTGGAAGATGGATCTCTGAATAAAAAAGATAATAGCACTGCAGAACACATTAGATCAGATTTAGAATCAATTCTTACCCAGCCTGAGGACTGCCAGGCCCAGCATGCTGATGAACCTCCTTCTCTTATCTCTTTTGAAGAAACAGAAATCACTGCTCAAATTGAAGTTATAAGACAGCCTTCTCCTCCACCTGTACTTGCTGAAGTACAAGATTTGGTTCCTGCAGTGTCAACTCATCTCAATGACACAGGATGTAAGACAGAGACTCCATCATCAGACAATGTTCTTCGTGCTGAGTCTCCTCTGCAACTACACATTGTGAGAGTCGATAGCATTTTATTATTAATAGCTCAGTTCGTTTTAGCTTTTAGCTTCTTTGTATGTATACCTAAGATTTGTACAAAATCTAAACTATTGACCAAAGTAAGGCATTATTCTTCTCTTCCTAACGATTATTTCTATTTGCAGTCAACTGCTATGATGGACACTTTTATGAAGTTTGCAAAGTCGAATACTAAAAAAAATCTGGAGACTTGTGGTATCCTTGCGGGTGTGCTTGTAAGTGATGTTCACATTTTTGCCTTAAAGCAACATGCAGGGATAGAGCCCAAAAATGAAGATTAAGTCATGAATCAACCATGAAATATTCTTTTTCATGTTGAAAAATTTTACAATGAATATCTTAGAAACAGAAGTTAACCCATTGCTGGAATCCCTGCAGCTGAAAAAAAGTGAAAGAAACTATGTTTCATATGTTATAGTTTTCTGTTTTGTAGACACGGGCATTTCTTTTTCTGTACTTGTTCTCTTGATTGTGTAAAATTGTTATACGCATGGTATTTCCTTATAATAGGCTTTAAAATTTCATCAATGTGGTTGGTTTTATCTTTGTATTTATCTCTCTTAGCTTATACTTTACTTCAGTTGTGAAATATTGATTATTATTTTTGCAAATGCACCTGATATGCAGAAAAATAGAAAATTCTATATTACAGCTCTAATAATCCCAAAGCAAGAGGCAACATCAAGTTCTGTAAGCACTCATTCAGTATATACCTTTCGGTTAATATTTTGTTCTTATTATTATTTATTCTGAAAATGTTCCATTTATTGTACATCTTGAGCAGTGTCAAGCTACAAATGAAGAAGAAATATTTGAAGCACAGGACAAGCGATCTCTTTTCCCACTTGGATGGATCCATGTGAGTTTTCAGTTTTCTGTTATGTGGGCATTGTTTATAGCTTGTGCTTGAACTTTTTTGCTATTTGATGATCTGATAAATTGTATATTATACAGTATTTATAGGTCATATACGTCATTCTTCATTTGTATATTGTACAGCCTTCACTACATCTTTAAGATTTCAAACAAGGTTCGCATTAGTTAAGGAGGCACTAGCACTAATAAGTTTGTTAAAACTGAACTGGTGGTAACCCTCCCTGTGGCTTTTGTTTCTGGAGGGAACAGATTGGGGTTTTGATATTTTCTTTTTCTTTTTCTCCTTTCAATATGACAATATCCAAACGTCCAGAGAAAGATATAATAAGAAATGATTTCATGTGGAATGAAATTTTTATTGTGTGACTCTAGTTTCATTTGTCCCATATCCTAATTTCTTATTTTTACTTTCTTTGCCTTCCTCTGTTGTAACATTGAAATATATAATTCTGAATTGCCAGACACATCCTACTCAATCTTGTTTCATGTCATCAATTGATCTACACACCCATTATTCATACCAGGTGAGTTCATGAGGTTTCTTAAATTTTAGTCGAGATTGTAATTTATGGTTGTTCTTTGCTTAGTATTTGGGATATATTTGTACTGTTTGATATGTCACAGTTCAAAATTTTCGCCCTATTTAATGAACTGAAGTCTTTTTTTTTTTTTGTTTATCTTTATTTACCAAATTGTTTGTGGTGAAAAATTGTCGGCAATTTATTGAAACGAGTTAGTATCATTATTTTGATACCAAGACAAGAACATACTTTCATATACCACATATAAATTATTATATATCTGAACTCATTTTGGTAAATTTTATTTGTTCTATTGGTTCTGCGGGTGATGCTATATTTTGTACACTCGAGGACTGCTGTGTTTTTCACTAAATATGGAACAAAGCTAAGTAGATTTTACAGTTCTAGTATTTTCATTATATTTTCTCCGTATCTTATCGGGATCCTTGTCTCTTTAGATTATGCTGCCAGAAGCTGTTGCAATAGTTATGGCACCAACAGACAGTTCAAGGTAACGTCGCGTCTGAAATGTGTCTTGCTGTGGGGCACCTTGCAAAGAAAGCATATCCATAACATAATCAATTTGATAAAACATATCAATCACGAGATTCCATTATACAGTTAGTAAAGCAGACCCGTATAATACATTCAGCATGTTCAATGTTATTTATTTCTCACCCCGCTAAAAGGTTATAACCGGAATGTTCTATTCTAAGATTTACTTGCATATGCAGAGGGTGCTGAAGGATTGTTTTTGTTTGAAATGACTAGTGTGTATTTTTTGTGTACAGAGGACATGGAATTTTTCGGTTGACAACCCCTGGTGGCATGTCGGTTATTAGACAGTGCCAGCAACGTGGATTTCATCCACACAATCAGCCTCCAGATGGTGGTCCCATTTACAATACATGTACAGATGTTTACATGAACCCGGATTTAAAATTTGATGTCATTGATCTTAGATGATAATAAGAGTCTTATTTCTAGTTGGCCTAGAAATCTTGTCATCAAATTGTTCATATTAATATTTACTATACTTTCTAGGATTTGTAGATTTCAAACATTAAACCACCCTTGGACATCATAATGCTTGTCCTGTCATGTCATGTCTGGTTGTGTTTGTCAAAAGAAGAAATCTTGCCTGTCGAGGGGTTTATTCTTGGCTTACGTTGTTACTATTCATCAATGGCATGCCTGCATGGCCCTTTGTTCTGTATTGCATTCAGGTGATTTGATCAAGTCCAGTTAACCATATGTGTTAAGTGTTCATGATTATTACCTTAATTCGAGTATTTTTTTAGTATCAATTAAAAGCAAGTAGCTAGTAGCCTCAAGTACTGTTTAGTTTCTTGATTCTTGGCACAATGTGTGTACCAATACTTTCAGGGTAGACAATATTGTACCTCCCCTCGCTCACTCTTTGGATCCTGTTCAAGTCTAGCAGTCAACGAACGCGTATAATATTGTTATGGGTAATTTTATTTTAATATTCAAAAAGTGAGTATCTATTGAAATACTATTTTATAATCATTAGATGTGATGGATGTTAAATATGAAGGGAATTATTATCACATTTAATGGTGATAAAGTAAATATTTTAACAGGCTATCATTTTTTAGGTGTTAAAATAACATTTTAGTATTATTATAGGACTTGAATGACATCACTTGAAGGAAAATCTTCATTAAATATCCTATTGTTCGATGTATTATATTATTAAAAGCCAAATTGATTTTTTGTTAATTGTTCATCTTTACTTGATTTTTTAATTTGGTCTTTTTCCCTTCTTTGTTTCTTGATTCAGTTTCTTATGATTCAAATTGTTTTCAGTTGAATTCTAAGACATTGTTCTATAACATAATTGTTGAAAAATGTTGATGTGACACGATTTATATCATATTCACTTGGGTGTTATATTAGAAGTATTTGTGCCACATCAGTGTTTTATGTTAATTATATAATGGAACAATCACTCGAGGTCAAATAGAAAAAGCTTTGAAATATAAAGGATCAAAATAAAAAATGAAATAAAAGATAATGGCCGAAATTCAAAATTTGTGAAAAGGCAACAGCCTAAAAAAAATCTTATTTTGCCATCTTTAGATGACTACTAGCAAAGATGTTTATCTTTTGGTTAGTGAGTCTTAATCAGAGAATTGGACAAATAAATCCCTACAAAACTTTGAAAATGAGCACTTGGCTAAATTTAGTTCATGTGCAAACAAATCAAGTTCTAAATTAATCAGAATTGTTAAAAAAGAAAGAATAGATCATATCGGATTGTTTGACAATCCACGGTTCATATTCGAAAGAGTCATTTTCTTATAATAAACAACATAATCAAAATGTACATAATCTCCTGTTTGATAATTGTAATAACTTTTAGTGACGCAAGCAACGAAATTGGTCACTTCAACGGAAGTAGGTGAAGCAACTCACAACTTAATCACCCGCTTCCTATAATGTGTCAACTCGAATAGCTAGAAAAGACTAACGTTTAAAATTCTCCGCAAATTTAAAATGGATCTTCATGTAAACATCTTCATAAAAGCATGACTTGGTCATGCTTCCGTTATATCAATTTTTACGGGAAAATTTGTATTAATCAATAAACAACAGTGGTTAGATTGGTTGCTGATGTACTTGGGACAATGATATTAAGATTGAAATAATGAGAGTGACAACAATATAAAAAATATATATATAACATGATCAAACTATTGGTATTTCAATTGAAACTTTTGGGGGGTGCCGGTTTATCGAGTCTATTGACATCCAAAATAATGAGGAAAAGTAGAGAGCCACGAGTTGAATAATATCGTTATGTAGCATCATAGTTTAATGCTTTGAAGATGAGTAAAGTCTTTGAATCTCATTATCATTCGTTGTCACTTATTTATGAATAAATCACTAAGCATTGAAAAATAACAGTTAGATTGCCAAAAATTCGACTTGAACTTTATGAATACTCTTCTATAGTTTTGATATGTCGGTGTGATACATATTCTAGCTATCTAGCATTGTGGTTTAAATAAATTACAACTTTATTCAATTTCATTCGAGTTTTAGATAATTTCAATCTTCAATCAGTAAAACAAGTTATCATGAAATTGTAGGATGAAGGAACACTCTCCCTCATGAGTTATATCCTCACACATGAACAAGGCATCATAACGGGCACCACCACGACCTACATAATTGAATCATTCTATAGGAGTGATCTATTTGCTGTAGTCACTCTGTACATTCTTCGTCACACCATTTATCAATAAAATGAAGATAGGTCTCACTCAAAGTGTATGGTACAGTTCTTGGACCGATTGTGGTTTTGGTTACATCTTTTCTTTTACCAAACAATGGTGTTTCAGGTAATGCTAATTTCTAGGTTGATAGATGCTTTGTTGGGTCCTTAAAATAGTGGGTGAGTGGGGTCCCATGCTGTGGCAAGTATTGAGAACTGGAAGCAAGGATTATTTTGTCATCAATGCTCTTGTTTTACTCATTCTTCCACGTCGACAGATTGCATTACTCACATGGCAACTAGTTGTCTTTAGGGGTCCATCCTCAATATCAAAGGTGACCCCGGCCTCCCTTGCTAGAGTTTGCTTTGCTCATAAAGGCAGATCTATAGTTTCTATTTTATATTCTCAACCTTATGATTTATTTTTCTACCTAATCCTTTTACCTTAATTTGCCCTTGCATTAGAAGGAAGGCTTTACCTGTCCAACTATCAGAACAGACCAGTATCATGCTTGTAATCTTCAGGGTATAGAATTGTAAAGTCAGTATCATCCCTTAATTTGACCAGGTTACAGCAGCTGGATGGATAACAACACTATTTTCTTGTCAAAGTACACATTTCAACGTGATGACATGTTTAAAATACAGGAAGAGCATAGATATGTATTATGAGTTTTCTTTTTTACCTTTATAAATTATAAGGATGTACTTCTTGGAAAAATAAATAATTCTTGTGCAATTGAGGCCATTAAGTGATTTGGTCCTAATTAGCACGATGTTGGATGAACCTCCACCTAACAGCTTAGGTTAATAATGGGAGAAGTTGGTCCTTGCTACCTCATTACCTTGTATAAGTTTTGTAAACAGCAATAAAATTCATTAGTGATGAGAGAAAACTGGTCTAAATCTAATTCTGACATTTTTGCAGCACCAAAACCTTGAGTTCTTCAATTTGTTGAATTTAATAGCCAGGTGGACTGCTCTTTCATTTCATTTTTGTTTCTTAATAACGAAATTGAAGAAAATTTTAATTTGACTATGTTCAATAAATAATGCAAATATTTCTTTTCTTTATAATATATGGTCTTAAATTGGTGGTGAAAGGTTAGTGGTAAGAACTAAAATTATATTTTCTGTAACTGCAAGTCACGTATCATATAATGAGACCTGAAACTTGCCATACAAGCTTCTGATAAATTGAACTGTGGGCTTTTTTTTTTTTAAATAAAAAACATAAGGGTGATCAACCCAAAAAAGATTGCAATTTTGTCCATCCACGTGTTAAGTGATTATTCAACTCAATTTAGCATTAATTCAGTTATACATTTCCCTAAGATATCATCTACAGATATAGGTAAGAAAAGATGGAGCAAGCCTAATCTAGAATTATTACTTTGACAGTGCTTCCCCACCTTAATGTTTTCTTTTTATAAATTATCATATAAATAAATTTTGATTGTTTATATCAGAGATGAGACAGTGTTCCTCTACCTTAAAAATGTGCATAAATATGATGGGAAAACAAAACAAAACAAAACAAAACAAAGCAAAACAAATAGCTTCTTCATCAGTGGATGGAAATTTGGATGAGAAACCCCAAAGTCCATATCTTACAGAAAAAAAGTCTTGGTGGCTGGCTGTTCTACAGACAGACTCCAAATATTGTTCCTTCAATTCAGCGGACTTAGATTGTCGTTGCAGTCACATATACCTTTAATCAAGCAACACTTCCACTGACTTTGCAGCCTACATCCCTTTTTTACAATTTCCAATCTGTCACAGATAACATTTTCTCTTCTTCAGTCATATTCTCTTGTCTTCGTCATCTTTTGTTTCTACTCTCCTACTATAATAGACAAAAGAGAGAAAAAAAAGAGAAGGAAAAGTCCCTTCTGTCTCCTTTTCAGAAAAGAACATTAAATCCCCTATGATCTCATTCACTTCTTCACAGAATATCTATAGCAGCCCTTGAAAGTAAATGAATGGTAACACAAGCTCTCTCTTTTTGTACTCTATATTACGCCTCCTTTTTCTCTGTCTTTTTGACTTCTAAACCAAAAGCAGCTCTATTTTTTCTCATTCAAATTTCAATCCATAAGGCTCTCTTCTTTTGGTTGTTACGTTTGAATTCTTTCTTTCCTTGCTATTTGCTTAATACCTACATGTCATCAGTTATTTGAACCTTGGAGAACAGTCAAACACCTTGGTTTCTGTTTTTCCCTGTTAAGGTTACTTATGTGTTCTGAAACAGTTCCCCCTCGTCTTTCTTTCTCCCATGATCTGTCTGAGCTACATGTTTCACCGCTGAAAGATGATGCTCCTCGGAAAGACACATTGCTTCTGGAGTCAGATAACGAGTTTGAGTTCAGCACCAGCAGCAGCACCCTTGAGTTTGAGTCATCTTCTGCAGATGAGCTTTTCTCCAATGGGGTGATACTCCCAATCCAGATGCAAGAGAGAACCACCACCACAAGGAAACACACACGTTATGGGGAACCCCCTTATATGAAGCTTCCTCCTCGTCCAAGTTGCTCCAGCCTTGACAAAGTCAAGAAAGAGAACACAAGAGATGTGAATGGTTATGGTGGTTCTGAGAAGAAAACTCAGTCCAAGTCTTTCTGGGGATTTGGTAGAAGCAAGAGTCTCAATTGTGATGCAAAGAAGAGCTTCATTTGTTCTTTACCTTCTTTGTCACGTAGCAACTCAACCGGTTCAGTAGCAAAGCCAAAGAGGACAAGTTCAACCAAGCATCAATCAGCAGCTAAGGCATTATCATCATCATCACAATCTTCATGTTCTACTACCTTGAATTTGTATCCAGTGCCAAAGTCTGCTTCAGGTAAGGGGTATGGAGGGTCTTATGCCAATGGTCTTCGGATTAGTCCTGTCTTAAATGTGCCAACCCCATATGTTTCTAAGGGGAGTGTGAATCTCTTTGGGTTTGGTTCATTTTTACGTGTTGGGAAGGTTAAGAAGAGCAAGAACTGATTTGTGTATATGCTATTGCTTAATGATTATTAATCTTTGGCTTATCTGAATCATCATTGTTTATTCTGATCATACTAGAAAGAGGGAAGTAACAGAGGTTGATTGGCATGGTAATACTCAATGATGTTGATTATGTTATACCAAGATAATGATTGGAAGGAGAGACCAAAAGAAGTAGTAAATGTCATGCAGATTAAAGGGCCAGGTGACTGGGAGACACAAGAGCGCAAATCAATCTTTAATGCTTTGTCTCATCTTGCTTTATTATTCTGTGATTCCGATAAGAATGTAAGCTTGAGGTGCTTGTTCATATTAGCACTTGTTTTAGTTGTTTCTTTATGAGGAAAGCTCCTTTTTGTTCAACTAACATTTTTGTCTCTAACTGCAACAAAATTGAGAACTAGAGGCCGCCGTTTCACTGAAAAAAAAGATTCTTAATGGAACCTCTTTTTCTTTAAGCCTACAAAACGCTTCTTGGATCTGGCCGAGGAGCCTCTTAGTGAGACCTCTAAGAAGCTCCCTAATGAAGCATGAGAGGGGAATTGAATGGCAGATATGGTAAAGAAAATTGGGTAAGAATTTTTTTTTTCTTTTTTCGTATGGACACAATTGTAACACCTTATCTTTACATACACTCATAATAAACTAGGTGTCATTAATCTTATTTATACATTCACTTATTTATAAGTCCCACCAACCATCAATTTTATTGTGCGTGTAAAAAAATTATGCTCATCTATTATAGAGATTGGACTTTGGTGCTCTTCTCAACTAGTCTTAACAACTTAGGACTAGCTATCAACACGGCACTCCAGCTAGAACTTTCTAGTTTTGGAAAATTTGTTAACTTTGTTAGTTACTAATAACTCACCTAATCATAGACCCTTTCGTTGGTGCTCTTTATCTAATGGCATCATGTATAGGTCGGCGTAGAGCTAACGCATTTAACTAAGAAATATACCGAATCCTTCAAATCAGTAATTCGTGTCATTGATGCTTAAATCCCGGTTGATCATGTTTAAGAATCTAGCTAATCACATTCACAGGTCTGCCCCCAAACACCTACGTATTTCTCTCCGAACAGACAAGAATAGGATTCCCATCACCACTTCATCATTACTATTTCTAGAAGTTGGAACGTAACTTTGAATTAATTTTGTTTCACATCAGCAACTTCAAAGTAGTAAATGAGTAATTAAAGAGTTCTCCTTTGGATCAAATTTACAATTGTTCTGATTCAAGCAAGTACTTATTTTGTTTTTTATCCCCTTCTCTTTACTTTGTCATAAGGAAGGGGGTCTGGGAACAAGTAAACTGGATGCGAACAAAATCTTTTTTTGGGGGGATGATTTCCCAACCACACATTCAAATTCATATATGTTCTAATTTTTTTTTTGAGTTGGGTAGGGGTTCAATTGTTTATATATATATATACACACACACAGCAAATTCGTGTTATGCATGTAGGGTATGTGCCTTTATGGGAGGGTTCTTGATCCACCTCGGGATGATGTGGTCGTTGAATCATTCATTCATTTGTATTTAGCATTTTATGGGATCGATTGTGTGGAAACGGGCTCACGACATTGAAAGGACATAACTATTGTTGATTGGAGGGTATTGTTCGTCTTCTCTTACACATGCATAAACGTGGTGACTGTGACCTATATAATTCGAGCTTGGCTTAATGTTACTGTTTATCTTGGATTTGTTGGCCAAAATCGACTAAGCAGCAGGGAAGGGTATCAAATTTGTCCACCAATTAAACCACACGCATAACTCTAAATCCTTGACGTGAATATAGTGCAAGATAGCCATCCTAATAATCATCTTTTCAACTTTTGACTCGGATAAATCAATTTGTCCAACATATATATCGACGAATAAATCGACTTTTGATTTCTCAACAAAGAAAATAAAAAATATCCAACTTTTGATTCTTGAGTTAGTTCCCAACGGTTAAACATATTCAGCTTGGACTATTGCAAGCTCTGTTACCATACGATGATTTCTTTTTTTTTTTTTGTTTATATTACAAAAGGAAGAATTCTATTCAAAAAGAAGTTACCACGTTACTGGAAATATTAACTAGTTTACCAAAATAAACCCTATTTTCCTTTTGAAATCTTATATTTCTCCCCATAACTTATAACAACAATTCAATAATGAATGTAACTACACAACTTAGAATCAAACCGATCATAACATAGACGATATTGCATCATCACACTATCGATAAGAGATAGATGATCTTTGGTCCATGTGAAACTTGTATAATCAGTTGTGTAGAGAAGAAAGAATAGCATCCGCTGGCTCAAAGCATAAAACCCTGACTAGAGCGTATTTAACTACGATTAGACCAAACTGACATGTTAAGAACACCAAGTCCATTCCATGAAAATATCAACATGCCGCTGCAGTAGATCATAGTTAGACTACCAAAGATAAGAGGCGATAGACTACCAAAGATAAGAGCCCATCGCCTCACCAGCACCTTCATAATGTGATGGGAAAGTAGGAAACGATACGAAAGAACAAAAAGGTGAGGAAAAAAAAAGAAAGAAGGAGAAAGGAGCGAAAAAGAGATTAGGCATGTCAAATAGATAAGCCCATCTTATCTGGGACGGCCCCTCATGGCATGTTTCATTAACCCAACCCGCACTGCACACTCGGACCCAAAAATACATTAGCGACTACACGCAAGCTTAATTCAGTTCCAGTTCCAGCTCGTACAAGAAGATAGAACTAGCCCTGTTCAGCCTTGTGATATTAAAAACCTGCGCAAAGCCATACCCAGAGAAATTCTTCATTAAGGGTGTGTCGGGTTGGTAATAAAAATAATTAAAAACAAAATTTATACGTATAAGCTAAAAATTTTCCCCATTTTTATCTACCAATCAAATCTAACCTAAACATAATCCATTTACCGCATCACTTGGCTGTTATTCCAAGTAAAAGTATTTAAAATGATAGATACACTTTTATGATATATATATAAACCCCGCGATCTTACAAATATCAAATGAATGGCTTATATATACGTAGTATATATGCCTATAATAGACCATACTCCAGGTGGCCGTCGATAATTGCCACAACTTGAATCATATTTCCGTATTGGCTATGCCCATAATGTCCATAGTATAGTAACCTCTCTAGTCTCTCTCTACATGTTAATCGCAGTAACTGCCAGTGTACGTACTTTGTTTTTCGATGCCAATGACAGCAGAATTTCAAGAATTATCACGTGCATAAATATTAAATACATACATATGCGTGCATCTGCAATCACCATGCATGGATAATTGCTTCACCTGTGCTGACATGAATGAGCCACATGAATTGGGCAGAGTTGGTTGGTAAGGGAGAAGAGAAGAAGGCCTTGGATTTGTGGCAAGAAGATCATTCCTCAATGAATGGATTCTACTATTTCCTCATGCAGTGTTGCAATTTTATTAAGGAAAGCTTTTGCTTCAGATATTTGTCAGAGTTGTTCTCCACTAACAGATGCAGTCAACACTAGAAAATCTCTCCTGAACTAGAACACAAGACAAAGCAAAAAAAATCTTTCCTATTGTTCTCTCAATCTCCAGTAAGAGATGGTTTTCATGACAATTCGATCTGAATTGCAGTGAGTGCTTGATAGGAAACACAATCACATCAGGTGTTTTTGGAATGAACTATTTTCACCAGCAAAGCAGCATCTGCAAATTTTAACTGTTCCATTGTTGGGTTGGGGGCAACTGGTCTTGCCTCTCATGGAAAGAGACTCCTTAATCCAATTCAGTAATGTCCCAGAATTTATTGCTTTCCCAAATCGGGAGAGCCAATCAATGAAACTGTCACAGCAAAATTTTCTTCCCAGATGGATTTATTTGTTCTGGACATGCATTGGCTTTCAAGTGGAGTAGTTTCAAGTACAAACTTATATATCTATCACTTGTCATTTATTCGAATAGATTAAGTCAACCAACCAAACTATATTTTTTTTCTCTTTATTTGGTCAGATACAAAGAAAAAAGGATCATCTTTCGCCATACTTTTATGGTAACATAAAGATAAAAGATATTATTAATGTTCGTATTTTCTAAACTTTAAAGTAGCTGGTGCAAGCTAGGCAAATATAAATATGCCAATTTTGCTCTTAATAACTGGTAAACCTTACGATATAAACTACTTCTTAGTAGTATATTAATAGAGTATACGTTATAGATTCTTGAGAATGCCTACACAGAAGGAACACCTATGTATGTTCTGTGACAGATTAACAACAACCAATACCTCCAAATTTTGTGGAGCAGCAGCCGCTCTTCCACAAAAGTACACACACCAAAAATTAACTTTCCACTTTCTTGAATGCGTTCCGAAAATTGGAACTAAACGAAGTATAAAACGACCGAGAAGATAAAAAGACTGCTGCATTGAAGACTAGTTTTCACAAAAGGATGTATAGAATGTACAAGCTTCAAGAGTTCGGATAAAAAATGCAGAACTCCACGATATTCACTATTATTGAATTAAAATATTGGATTTACATGCACGATTCGGTAATACCATTATTTATGTCACACAGTGTAAGACAAGAAGGTCAGCAAGCATTGCATTGCCATAATTCCAACCCCTGCAAGCAAGACCATTGCATTGGTCACAAAATTACAGTCAGTGATTCAATCAAAATCCGAAGCTGCATTCAACACAACAGACATAACACTCCACTTTACCTCATTCAGGTACATCAGGAACTTTGTAAGATTCTGCAGTGACCTCAGCAAGCCACAACCCAGGAAAAAGAGTCTGCAAAAAAAACACAATCATATCTTGACAGCATAACAAACAGAAACAAAACATGATAGTATTGTGGTGTCTTACATCAAGTTGCCTCTGCACAATCCTGGGCCTCTTCTTGGGCCTTCTGGGAGGCCTAGTCCCAACCAAAGACCAGAAATCGTGCTCCACCTCTGCCTTGGAGAGTGAAACAGAGAACTTGGGCCTCTCACCGATCTGCTTCTGCTCCAAGCTTCTGGGAATATCTTTGGGCGCAGCTTCAGGGACAGGATGGAGATTCTTCCGTTGTGGTTGTTCTTCTCGGTGCGGTGGTGGTGGTGCCTTGCAGGCGGCTCTTCGGGTCCTAAGATTCCAAGGCCTGGGGTGGTTGTTGTTGTTGGCGACACCTTCCTCAAAGATCGAGACTTTGAGCTTGTCGGCGGCGACCCTCAGATCCACCATGAGCTTCTCGCGGACGGCGTCGATGTTGCTGAGGTTGTCGATGTCGCTGCTGGTGGTAGTGGTGGTTGTTGTGGCGGTAGCTTTGCGCTTCGAAGCGTTAGACGGGTCAGGTTGGGAGGATGATCGGCGGTGATCGAGCATGGGAGGTTCGTCGGCGGCGACTTTGACGCAGCGGAGGAACCTCTGCTGGCCCCATTTCAGGTACGGCATCGAGAAGTTATGCAGTGCCTTCGATCTTTCGGGCCCCATAGCCATGACGATAGACGACGATGATGATGACGAGCTTTCTTCTTCCTCGTACACTGCCTATCTCGGAGGCACTCAATTCCCTTGGTTTTTCTTTTTTCTTTTTTCTTTTTCTGAAGCTGAACTTGGTTTTTCCCGTACAAAGTTTTTTTTTTTAATTTTTTTTATTTTCTCTGTGTGTATCTGTGATGTGAGGTTGTTGTGTTGTGTGATGGAGTTGAGGAATGTAAATTGGAGAAGAACAACGGAGATGGGTTTTCCTTTCCCTAATGTCTCTGGAAGAACTTGCGGTGTGGTTACTTTATGTATTTATATATGCGATTATGCGGCAACGCAACAGAGAGAGAGAGAGAGAGAGAGAGAGAGGTAACGTTCGGTTTGAGTTGAGGTTGCCAAACTAGAAGTTTTCTAATACTGATTGTCCAGTTGAATACTCATTTTATAATATTGGATAGGTTAGATATTAAAAATAAATGAAAATATCTATTACATTAAATGATTATAAAATAGATGTCTATTAGATATAATAAAGTAAGTGTTTGAATAGACATCCACTTTTTTCGTGTTAACATATCATTACCCTTTCTATTCTATTCCTAAGATAAAGTAACTGCATTAAAATGAGTATATTTTATGAGATATGTTATTTGTAGACATCTTATCGTTATACTCTTATCTATTATTGGATGGGAGATGGACCTCATTTAATTTGAAATTCACATATCATCTAATAATAGATGAAAGTGTGTTAGCAGGTTATCTTACAAAATGTGAGTATAAATAATAATACTTGTATATCGTATGTCCCTATTGATCGGTGCCAGATATAAAATTTTCAATTGGATCGGTTTCTTAAGATATATTTGATCATAATTGAATTTTTCTATTAAATTAATTTTAAAATTTGTGACACAACGGTATATTTAAGCATTGCAATTTTGCAGCTGTGCAACTGGATGCTGCAACGTAGAACTAGCCGCTTCACGTTCGCTTGGACCATTTTTGAAAATAATCGAGACGACCTAAGAAATCAGATTAAGGATATATAGGCCTTATTTGTCCTGTTCTTATATGTATTGCAGAGGCAATGACTATATAGTACTACTATTTCCTTATCTGCTCAATGATTCTTCACACCTGCAATTGAACTTAGAATTCAAGCGTCCATAAAATTTTGAAATCTTCAAAAATTTTGTATACTAAACGATTCAAAATTAACTACAAAGTTGGGGGGTATGGACTGTGGTGATGAGTGAAAGAAAGATGCAAGGCTCCTATCATGCAACATGAGTATGACTCCTTTGTACAACCACAAAACATACCAGTTAGGGGTTTGTGTGAGGCAAGCAAGGGATGCCGCAAAGAGAACACAACCTGACATGACAAGACAGACACCCAGACCAACCGTTCCACAGATTGCTATCTAGAAGAATTTATCTTGTTTGTAGAATACAAACACTTTCGGGTTGGGAGCTTATTCCAAAGTAAAAGATGAGCCCCAGCTAGATCGGGAGGGTCCAAATCGGGAGGGTCCAAAAGAAGTTTTAAGTTGTGGCCCTAACGAGGCTAGAGAAAGTTTTAAGAAAGAGTTAGGGTACATTTTAATCTCTCATTTTTTATTTATGAGTTATTTTGATAATTGACTTTTAAAATGAATCAAATTAGTTTCTAACATTAAAAAATATAAGTTATATTAATCCCTTAACCCACTCTTACTTAATATACTATCAATTAAATTATGATAAGTAATCTTAAGTGATATCTTAACATACCATATGTCATATGAAGTAAAATCAAGTTTAAAATGACTCATTTTGATGTTTAAAACTATACAAAATGAGTTATTTAAATATTTATTTTAAATCATAAAATGACTCATTTTGTGCAATTTTAGATATGAAAATAAGTTATTTTTAACTCCATTATGTTTTAGGTGACTTATGATATGATGAGATATTACTTAATATTATAAATTACCATTTAATTGATAAAATGTTAAATAAAGGTGAAATAAGAAACTAATTAGACTCACATTTTGTAATATCAAATACTAATTTGACTCATTTTAAAAATCAAGAACTAAAACAACTCATAAATAAAATGTCAGGACTAAAATGAGCAGAAAATATGTGGAAACTCTACAGTAAGGACAAAAGTTTTGAGCCACCAACTCACAGATTGACTGGACCACCCTTGGTGTTGCTACCACCTAGTTTTTTCTCACACTTCAAATCTCAAGGGCAGAACAAAATTAGGGAGTGGTAGGGTAAATTTCTTTAAAAAAGTGTGTCTAAAAACCAGAGACAAAGTAACTCCTTATTTACTCCTATAAAAGTGAAAAAAAAAATTAACTTTTAATTTATTCTTTTAAGAAACTTATCTAAATAAGTTACAAAAAATCCAAATATATATATATATACATGTGATAAAAAATACAAAAAACTCAAACAAACATGGTGTTAATTGCGTCAAAAACAATACTGAAGAACGGTCTTTAAACTTTTAAAGTCTTCCTCAGTATTCCGCGGATATTTTCAGTACACTTTTGCACCTCAAGGCACGGGGGACTGCTCTTTATCTCTGCCTTTCACTGCATTCCCAACATCTTTGGTTCAAACATGCCCAACAAATAGAAGAAAACAGCAAGATACAATGATACATAACATTTTATCAACCGAAAAAAAAAAAATACTAGTTTGAGCAAGATAGAAATATTACTTCGGTAAGAATATCATTTAAGCCTGCATATGAACACCATAACAAGTCAGCCTGCCACATCTACTTCTAGCCAAGGAAATCAGAGATAAATTGCTCAGCATGATTAGAGCGCAGTCAGCATACTTACATAAACCTAAATAATTAGGAGAAACAAGGATCGGTTGCAAAAATATACATTGCATAGTGAACAAGATCGGAAAAAGTCGATCAGTACAAAATTGCTATACATATACAAAAACTGATTAGGTGCTTTCTATCTTAGCTTGCAAGAGCTCATAAGAGGTAAGAGCTCTCTATGGAATTGACTCACGCATTATGTATAAGACCAAACGACAACTAGGTTCCTGGTTGTGGGAAAATTTGGATTGGTTATACAAGTATTTACAAACTGTCTACCTCCGTGTCATGAGCAGTACGCTAAGAGCAGCTGGAATTTGATGCCCCAGACTTAATCACACGGGTATTGTAAGAGCCACAAAATCCACATTTGTGGTATAACCAATGGAAGCGTGAAGTGCCCTTTTTATCACAGTCATGGCAGAGGACGTCCTGCATTGCCATTACAGAAACTGACATAACTTGCAATAAACTTGAAAATTATTTGCTGGCCAACTAAAATGCCAGAATGCTTTCTTTCATAAAATCCACATTAGCTTTGGAAAGGAATGAAGGGAAGAGTAACATGCAACAGCAACAAATGTATTCACCTGACAACGGTCCCTATACTCCTCAGGAAGCTCCTCAGCAGCCAATAACGCATCAAGCATACCAAAGTAAACCTGGGTACATAGAGAAACAACTAAGTATGGGATGTCATGTACCTAATGTATATCAATTTCCATTTCAACGCTGCAACAAAAACGTTCAATAAGCTAGGGCTTTTCCTTAATAGTCACAGTCCAATGCCTTACAAAGAGTACAACTGAGACCCTCAAAAACAGTTGATGCAAAATCACTCACCCAATCCCAATATGGTAATCGAAATTTGGCTTCCTTTAGTTACCTCTGGGTTAATCCATATCCCATGCAATACAATGTAGTGAGATTTGACGTGAATATTCTAATTATATCGCTTATCTTTTCATTGAATCTTCTTTTAATCAAAGGATTGTATTTCCCCTTATGCTCCTTAGTTATCTCAGATTCTCAATTTGAAAAACTAAAATAATGTATGCGTTAGTTTGTTAGAAGTTAATACATGTATACTTTTCATGTTTTACTTATTTCAAACTAAGCAAAAACAAGAGTTTAATTTTACTAAATTATAGGAAAAACTTAATTGAGTGCAAAAGATATATCAATTGAAGGAAATCTTCTTACCGCCATATCTCCCAAGGACTTGCTGCAGATTGGACAAGTGTAGTGACTACAAGTGTATGCCTAACATATAACAAAGTATAAGATTGAATTCACAAACTCTGAGAATATTTCATTTGAATTTTTCTCCTTTGTTTGGAGAAGGGACTGAAAATTAAAATGGGTGTCAAATAGACCTGAAAGCAAGCAGAATGCATATAGTGGCCACAAGGTAGAGCTCTGACTATTGCACTTGACGTGAATAAATCATCGCAGCAAATTGGGCAGTTCATTTCTAAACCTTTCTCCAGGCACTTGTGCGATGCTGATTTTATCCCCAGGCAACAATTGCATTTCATGCAATGGAAGTAATCAATTCCAAGCCCTCGTCCAACACGGCATAAGTTGCAAAATGGGCAGTGATATACATTCCTGAAAATGAATGATGCAAAGTTAACAGAAAAGATTCAGAAAAATAAAAATGTTGAAAGACCAAGTCACTGTCAATGTCAATCATATCATATTTCTTGCTAAGACATTCACATAGCATTAAACTGACTGAATAACAATTTTAACTAAATTAGGATAATATGTTGATGTCTATCTTTTCTTTGAAACCTCCACAAGTCAAATTGGTTTATAGAGTAACTTTCACCCCTAGAATGGTAATGTACCTCCATAAGTTGTCCATAAATTGTCAATCTGTAATACCCAGTATATACGTGTCAATACACAAGTTCCGTACGACCTCAAGGTCCCCCGGGACTCACCCATGTTGCCGGGTCCGGGATTTCGCTAAGTTTGGAGCCTTACACCTTCTTGGAGGGCTATATGTTAGAGCAACTTTCTTGGGATCAAAAGTCCCGATAATTGCTCTCTAAAGGGAAATAAATTGAAGAGTGATTTTTAATGAATTTTTGGAAGCCTCTAGATGTTTCGTTTTTAGCCCCCAAGTTTAGAAAATCGTAGGAATTCCGAAATTTGAACTAGAACTCAAAAATTAGATTTTGATTAGTTGGAGATTTGATTTTTTAGATATTTTATTTGAATCCAAATAGAGGGTATTTCCTTATTTACATTTATTAATTTTAAGTTAATGCCCTCATTTATGGAGAAACCCATGTGCTAGAATGACAAGAAATTCTGCAGAAGCTGAGAACTGTCATCGCTATAGCGGTCACAGCATGCATCTCGAGCATTTGGATGTTCTGGAGACCGCTATAGCAGTCTTGGACTATAGTGGTCATAAGTGCACAGTAGCAAGGGTTGGCCTGACCGCTACAGTGGTTATAGACCGCTATAGCGGTCCCCTTGAAACGTATACAGTACCAAAATGCGTCGTTTCACAAAACCCTTCAAGCTCAGGATTTTGGGACAGAACCAGAAACCCCTCTTCCCCATACCCTCATTTTCTTTCTTTCTCTAATCCCACTCAAATCCTCATCATCCAAGCTTCAAAGGCATGTAATGTTGTTAGATTTGTTCCCATTCTCTCCATTCCTTCTTTATCTTGAGTTGGGTTTGTTATTTCTTTCATTGTTATCAAGTGGGGGTGTTCCCCCAATGTTGTTAGAGCTAAATTAGAGTTATTTAGAGGTTAATAGAGTTTGATCTTGAATTTTATAATGGTTATAGTCGATGTTGGTGCCCTCCCGGCTCTCCGGAGCTCAGTTGGTGTTGATGTCATCTCTTCCTCCCCCTCCAGATGAGTAGGTTCAATCCTGTAACCTTTATTTTTGGTCATTAGAGTTATTTTCCACATATTGTGGCATAACTTATAATGTTAAAGCATATTTCAAAAAGAATTTAGCTATATTTTAATTATGTTTAATTTATGAAATTATGATTTTGGGATATCATGAAATGAATGATTTGAGACTATTTTAGAAAAGATTAGACATTGGTAATGATCTTGTTAAGTTGATGAGATTGTGATTTTCAAAGAGCATGAACTATAGTTTCAGAAACTTATGAGACCATTGTTGCTAAAAGTGATTTTCTTTATAAGAAGCTAATGCAGGCTTATGATTATATATGTTAGAGATTTCGTGACTTATGTTATGATTTTAAAAGTAGTATAATTATACGTTAGAGAGTGTAAATTAGAGAAGAGTTTAGCACAGAATATTTAGAGAAAATAAATATATATAGCGCAAGTATGATTAGTTTTTGAATAAACATGTTACTTTGCTTCAGAGCTATTATATTATGATTTCGAAGTGTTTTGAGCTATGGTTTTAGATTATGTATATAAAGACTTATGTTAGCTTGAGATTTAAATTGAGAACTACAGTTTATGGTACCCCAGAGGTACGGAACTTAGTATGATTCATAGCAACTGCTAGATACATATTCTGTGTGCTTGAAATCGGGATGCCTACAAGTGATGATCCCATGGACTCGATTTTCACAGCCACACTTATGCTAAAGTCAGATTGTTAAAGTTATATGAACCCAGAACTCTCAGAGTACTAAGAATTTAGGGACTCACGTTTGCGAGGGACGGAGTACCCACTTTTAGAAAGATTGATTTTATTTAATTCTGCTGAGTTATGTATGATGAGATTTAATGACGGTCATGAAGGCAATAGTATTAAACAGCCATGGACACAATATTAAATAAATAGCCATAGAGACAATATTAAATAAACAACCATGGAGGCCAACCCTTTATTAACGGCCATGGAGACCGCACTTCTAGAGAACATAGCTAATCGGGACCTAGTAAGGTACCCATAGAGAATGGAGATAACTACAAGCAGTTATTAATATTATTTTTATGTATGTTTATCAAGTTCAGAGTATTATTGATTGTGACTCAAAGAAGTCTAGAGCTTTGTTTTATATATTTATATATGGGATTACTAAAAATAGTTTTAGAATTTGTTTTATTATTATTATTGTTATTGATTATTAGTAATATTATGATTTTTATGCATCTTGATTGTTGTCCCATGAAAAGGGTTACGGATGAGAATTCACTACTGAGTTTTAGATGAAACTCACCCCTCTCCCTTTTTCCATTACAGATACTTTAACTGTTATGGGTCTTTCTCAGCCACCTCCTCCCCAGCAGTAGAGGTTTCCAGTTGATGAGCTTCACTTCAGGGTGAAATGCCTTTGCTTTTGGTGAGATAGAGTGCTCCGGTGTACATTGCGGGCAGGGTCCCGGACCATGCATTTGTTTTATTTTGCACACCATGATTCTTTTTTATTAAAATGATTTAGCATTCATGGTATATTTTGTAAATGAGCAACTCAATTTAAAATATATCACAACTACAGTTTTAGATTTTATTTATGAGGAAAAGGATTATTCACATTTATTATGAGCTCAAGATGAGATTTAATTTACAATTTAAAGTAGATTTTATGAATAAAATATGTATATAATACAAAGCAGCGATCACGAGGTTTACGTGGGGACGGGAATCCTCACATCCCGGTCACGATCCAAATCGGGTCGTGACACAATCTCGGTCCTAATGTAATGAGACGTAAACTCAAGGTACTTGGCCCATGGCATTGATCCCAATTCAGCACAAAGGGAAGGCAATATCAAAACTTTGATTCTAAACATTTTGAATTCTAAAGTGAGAACTGAAAGGTACCTTTCATCATCAAAAAATTTGCATATATTGCAATAGTACTTTGCCATTGAAAGTCCGTTACACGAAGGTGTCATGCATGTAGGCCCTATCGGCTGTATATTGAGGCAGCGCATGCACATCATTTCTGATGTTGCTTTTCTGCAATGATCAAGCAGATGATTAAAAGCATATACTACTATAAAATATAAGAAGTCCCATCAGAAAGTTACCTATCCATTGAGTGATCGCTCACATTGTCATGACAAAATCTGCAAGTAAATAACTTGCCACAGCATGCAGCTCGAAGCTTGCAATTTCTCTTATAGTGTTCACACCCAAATACATGTTTACTTGGGTCACGAAATGATGGTGATTGCCCTTCTATTTGTTCACCATTAGATGATTCTTCAGATAAGGCTTTAGGTGATTTCTGCTGAGCAGCTATCCAACGGCTACAATACACAAATGACTAATCAACAATTGGTTCTTCATGAGAATAGGGCAAAGTGCAGCTAATTATGTTACAATTAACTAAAACCAGGGAATTATGGTCACTTGAACCAACCTCGTCATTAGATTCTGCACAAGATATGCTTTTCTCCTTGGATCAAGAGTTGAGTCACGATAAACCTTACGGATCTCTGACTCAAGTTCATTCTGATTCATTCGGAATATGTCTTTCCAACCTGGCTTGAACATTTGATCATTGAGGTCCAAGCTTTCTTGATATTCAGCACCTAGGAATGAACAATTACACACTATTCTATCAATTATCCATACAGTTTCCATTAAACATGGAAGAAACTAAAAGCATATTATAAACCTCTTTGAGAAGTGCTATGATCTGATGTTTCTGTCTGTGGTATATGTGCTGGACTCTCCTTCCAGCATTCATTAAGCCATTCATTGAACATAGTGTTCTTAGTTGCCTGCTTCCATATGTCCATCATTTTGTTCTGTTCATCTTGAGTAAGTGCAGAGGTTACCCATGGTAACATTGACTGGAGAACTTCGGCACCTGTAGTTCCAATTATCCGGCCCACTATTTTGTCTTGCTCTTCAATGGTGAAATGTTTCCCAAACAGTGGCCATAATTCACACTCTTCCCTGAAAAGATGATGATCCAGTGTAACTCTTATGGATTTGCACATCCCTTGAAGCCTAGCTGCAAGTTCATTATACTTTTTGATATTATCACTACCCTTGGCATCTGAAGTTCCAAAATAACTTAGATCCTCTGACTTATGGTTCATCTGCAAGGCTTCATGAAGGACAGAAAGCTCAGAAAGAACGCAGGAAATATCTTCAAATAACTGTTCTTCCTGCTTATGATCCAGCATGTACGAATGACTCACGTTATGAAGTGCCTCTTTGGACTCCAATGCTGGAAATACTATATCATCTTCTGCATTACTATGAGCTCTATATAAACCCCACAAAAGACGAAACCTTCCACTAAATTGCCTAAGAACTGTCTCATCACCGTCACTCAGCTTTCCAGATTCAACATCTAGATACTCCAAGTCTTTCCGTACAGCTTTGTGGAAATTAAATATGGTATCAATTGGTCTTTGTGCAGAACCAACCTCACATGAGCTGTTCTCTGCTTCCCACATGAAAAGACTTGAATTGAGAGATGGGGCAGAAGAGGTGAAAGATAAGGACCGAAAAGACTTGGCTGTAGACAGAGAACTCAGCCCCAAATTGTTACTGTTTACTCCTAAACCTGGCACACAACAAGACTGAACACTGCAACATTGTTTCTGGATGCTGTCAGTCTCCGGAGTTTCAGTCATATCTCCATTCTTGTGCAACTCCAATAAGTTTCGCTTGACTGATCTTTTATTCCCATCTAATTCATCTAACATGGAGCAATCTCTACCAACTGATGCAGAAGCACAAGCACAGGATGGCCAAACAATGTTTTCTTCTATATCAGAAAGTCTTTGAACAGGACAACAACCTGATGCACCAGAAGACAAACATAGACCTTCATTACGAGCCTTGCAAGCCCACCCACAAAAGAGTGTGACTAGAGCATAATCCATTGCTGGAGCTGAAACAGATTGAGGAGTTGTCAGATATAGGGTTCTTTTTTTTTTTGTTTTTTTTTAAATAGAAGTTGTCAAATATAGATTATGAAATGCCATTTTTTTTAGCAGGAGAAGATGAAAAAGTAGACATAAAACCTGCCAATTTCATGTTTCTCAGAAACATCTTTGTTTCATCCGCAGTTGATGATCCAACCAACCATGGAAGGACCCGCTCAATCAATTTCAGAGGCATCATGCATAAGCTTTGATACAGAAGTTCGCGTTGCCTTTTAAAGCTAAAGTGCTTTCTTGCAAGTGGAAGAACCTACAGAATAGACCAATTAAACACGCTTTAAACTGATTAAAAAGTATTTTAGTGTTGCAAAATTTATAGTCAAAGTCACAGGCTAAAATTTAAGCATGCAATATGAAATAAAGAGCTTCCCCTCTCATACTTCTCTTCTGATAAAATTAAGTTAATTGACTGATATATACAAGCTTACACATATTTATCAACTTTGGCACATATGCACTCAAAATCACTCCAGCCAATTAATCAATCTTTCTGTTTCAGATTAAAATTAATTTGCTAAAATCGTTCTCACATGGGCCACTCAGAAAAATTATCACATAAACAATGATGACTCACCTGAACCTCTTCATTATGGAAATGCCTCCGTATGGTTTCCATTATATGATCAGCATGTGAGCATAACTTTGAAAAGAATTCAACTTCAGAATTAGATGTTGCTCCTTCACTTTGAATACCTTCAATCAAACACCGGAAGTCATTAAATTGGGTTTCTTCTTCAGCATGCTCCTGTAAGAACGAAAGTTCTCCATCTACTGCCGGAAAAATGACCTTGTCCTCAGCAATACTGCATTCATAGAAATAAATTATAAATGCCTTGGACAAGGAAGATTGGCCTTTACTATTCAAATAACATCATATTTACAACACTACATAAAGAATAAAGTACTACAGAAACAATTAGTCCACTACAAGAAATTAAAACTATCGAAGTTTTTAACTGAAGAAACAGAAGACACTTCTTAAACTAAATTGAGTTGATACCTGTGAAATATACAAACTTCAGCAATGAACTGCAATCTTTGATTAAAAGCTGATAGATTAGTAAAATCTCCAGAGCGTTGTATCTTTCTCGTCTCCACTGCTATCTCACTTAGCTCTTTCTTTATTGCATTATGCCAGAGCAATATTTCATCTATAGGATGTGTTCCAGTGGCATCACAAACATCCAGGGTAGATCCAGAATATTTCCTCTTTCCAGTAGTTGTGGAGTCCCAAGCACAGGATGCTTTCTCAACCTGATGGGACAACGGGCTAGAACTACATTGAACTTCAGAATGTTTAATACAACTTTCAGCTGTGTTAACATTACTACTCCCTTCCAGCCACGTGAAAATAACCTTCAATAAGCAAGATAACATACATTGCGATTACATATCAAATTTACATAAATTGCATCATCAGCTTTGGCTCATAATAGAGCAACATTAAAAAGGAAAAGGCAACAGCAATGCCCTAAAATGGCATTTAAAACCACACCTTTTGAAGAAGCTTTTCCTCTGGCACTATCTTGATTAAGCAATTCCATAAATCCTGAGATTCATCAGGTGATATAGATGTTGAAAGCCATGGAAGAAATTCTGCCATCATATTCACGGGAATACTGCAAAGAAACTGCCAAACTAAGGATGCCTGTTCCTCAAGAGAGAACTTCTCAATAAGCAGAGGAAATACCTGATATCACCCAACCAAAAAAAAAATCAGACACATCCCTGAACAAATAAGATTATACAGCCATTTTAACTACAGGGCCATGACAATACACTACTGCTATGAATCGTTTAGTAAAACAGCTTAGTAAATAGATATTTGTACTGTGAAAACTTCCTTAAGGGAGACTGGAAGTGATACTTTACCATATGTGTTAACTAACTAGTATATCAACCCATCAATCAAAAAAGATTCTCAACACATACCAACCAATCCATTAATTACAGTAAATAGCTACTAAAAAAGCTTCTGAATACATATTAACCCATTGATCAATCACAATGATTTTCAGTTTACTCCACGTCATAAATTCTACTTCCAACCAAATGGATCTGAGACTTTTTGTAATGCCTACTTGAAATCAATTTTAGCAGTAATCTTTATACAAAATTCTCATTCTTACATGTTACCAGAACAAAGTGTTAAGATTTAAAAGATTTACTGGAAAAAAAAAATAAAAAGATTTCTCATTTAGGAACCACTTGGAAGTTAACGACAATAAATTTTCAATAAACAATACATGAGTAAGTGATTTTATCTTTAAAATGTTTAATTTTGAAAGAAACATATAAAGTTGATAAATATATCAAATTCAGCGTTAATCATATATCTATTAAAATCACATTAATAGTTTAACAATTTGAATGTGTTGATGTCCGTCAATGGAGCTATATCACCCCAAGCCCCAAAATTAATGCAACTATCACCCCATTTGGCAGGCTACTTGATAGGGCAAACCCCAACCCCTAGGCCGTGGCCAGAAGCAACATAAGTCCAAACAAGGGAGTTATTTTTTTTTTCTCCTAGGGCACAAAAATACTTTGATGTTTAGGAGTTATCTTAAAAAAGAAATGCTTACCATATGTCATAAGCGCCCTAGGATTTAACTTTTCGTTCATTAAATCTCAACAACTATTGGAACTTGTTATGCTTGACAAAATGATTTTCATGATACCTTCTTTGGTTTTTGCCAGCATCTCCAATGTTTGTAACCTTTGACAATGTAAGTTTTTATGGGGGAAAATAAACCAGAGGAGAAATAGCAAGCAGCAGTTTGCTGCTTCAAATTTTCTAGGAGGTATTCATGACAAAGAAAGATACTACACATCATCTTTCATACTTAATAAAATAATTTACAATTTAGTTGAGAAAATAATTTTTTAAATATAAAATCTGAATCAACATAATTGATTGTTGCAGGTTTTTACTATTGATAATATACTATTGTCAAATCACTAGACGAACTCAATATGGTTGCATTGCAAGCAATAGTCACTGCAAGAACATTTAACCCAAGAAGTAAGCAAAGCACTAATCTATGAGTTGATGAGTATATATCAAACTGATATAATTTCTATAGTTCTACCACATTGGCCAACTTGGCATCCTCCAATGTTCCAATATTTAAGAATGGAAATACAATTCTTTTTACAGTAGGGAGGATCTTATCCTACTAACTCTATGTAGTCATCTTCTCTATGTCATAATGAATCTCTTGTTTGATCAAAAAGAATATTAGAAATTCTAGCACGGAGGGAAGGGGGAAAAGGTATTTTGATCTTGCTATTGCCTTACTTTTTATGTATCTCATTGTGAGGGTCAGAGACTCAGTGGAAATTCATTGTAAGGAATATTAAATAAACTTATACCTGCTCCTCTTCCTTGGCCATGTGTTGACTAACTGACGTCTGCAAAGCTCCTGTGCAGGATGCTAACTCTCTGGGGAAACTTTCATCATTATGGACGGAAGAATTTAACAGCTCAAATAGATGAGCAAAAAGATTGCTTTCACCCTTGTGTTCTAGAGAATAAGTCTGCGCTACATTCTTGACACGTATATCTAGAGCTGGAAAAATCACCTACAATCCAGAATACATTTCCCTCAGAATGTTTGAAACCATAGTAGAACAGAAGGAGTGATATAGCCAACTTAATATGATAATGCTTTGAAAAAAGTATGAAAGAGTCACAAGCAGAGCACGTAGCCTTGACATTTAAAAAGAGGGCAGCCATCCAACTCTATCAATTCTTTAGGGCACTCTAGAAGGACAAATCTAACACAAATGGAAGTTCTGGGATTTTAAATTTGTTGTTGACAGAACTTTCCCGTCTAAATAATTTATTTTAAGAGATAAAATGAGCGACTGACAGTTAAAGATCACTTCATATCACATAGGGAAAAAACAATCTGACCTTCTAAAAGCTTGATTTAGTAATGAATTAACATTAGCATTCAATCAGTATTTTGTTTTTCTCGCCAGTGTGGCACATAGCCATCCGTCAGTTCTACTGTAGTTATTTAATGGCGAACAAGTGAACAACCCTTTTTGCAATGTCACATACAAAGAAGTTTTGGCTAAGTTTTTCATGCACATAGTATAGCCAAAACGACTAGTCAACTATATTAACATTCATTCCGTAGGGGAGTAAATCTCATCAAATACATAGTGTAGAAAACAATCAGAATAATATATATGTGTGTGTGTGCGCGTGCTTGAACGGAAACATTCAAGTCCAACTATCATTAAGGAAATCAGGATCAATGTTTCAAAATAACACAGTTTTCCTTTTCTCTCACCATCTCTTTACACGAGCAGTAACAGAAGTTTATGAAAGATTCATAGCTGCTGTAAATTAATCAAATGATTTTGTACACAGAAAAAAAAAAAAGGAGAGTACTAGAATCCAAAATTTCTCCCCTTCTTCTCCATAAATATCCAAGCAAGTTATCATACTAGTTGAAACGGAGCTTCCCTGCACCTAGCAAGCACCAAAGTTTGACCTAAATTTACAAAGAGGAAATGGCTCCAGAGAACACACAAACAAGAGCGCCATTTCGTTTATATATAGAAAAAACAAAAAATGCAACCAGCGTAATTTTCTACACCGTTCCTATCCGCAAGGGGAATTCGATTTACGCAATTCAACAAGGAACGAAGCTCCAAAAACAACAAATTGGAAAATCAAGATTTGGACCTCGTCTTCGGCATTGCAGTGGTGCCTATACATGGAGCTGAGGAAATGGTAGCGCTCGGAGAGAGGCTTGATATCGGAGCGGTTACCGGTAGCGAATGCCATGGCCAAGCGGTGAAGCACGTCGAGCTCATTCCGAATCGCCTTGTGGAAGAACAAGAAAATCAAAATTGGCGAGTCCAGCTTCGAGCACTTGACGACGACGCCGCCGTCTCCGCCGCCGTCGAGCGCCGAGGAGGAATCCACCTTGTCGACGGAACTGGAGAGGACCGCCAGTCCTCCGCCTCCGTCCAGGTGCTGCAGCCCCGAAAACGGCGTCGCCATGCGCTATTTTCCTCTCTCGTTTGGCAATTTTCTCGGCGTTTCTGGGAGCTTCTTATTTTCCGGGAAAGTTTTGGCGTGTTAAGTGTGCATGCCACTCTTTTATCTTTCGCGTGATGAATGAAATGGAAGCGGCGAGTTTGTTTGTTTTTTCCTTCTCTTTTCTCTTCGGTTGCAAAGGACAGTTTTAGAGAGAGAGAGAGGGAGAGAGAGGTTTCTCTCTCTAAATCTTTATAATGTTATGAAGTGCGGGGATGAAGGAGGGGTGGGCTTGGCTTTGGTGATTCACTCGCACACACCGATAAGACGAGAACATACGATATACGAGTGCAGGAGCGTGCCAGGGAGGGCCCTAGTTTATATACGTGGGTCCTTTCCACGTGGCTTCGTGTGCCATGTTGGATGACGATGTCTTCTTTGCTCATTAACCGATAATTAATAGTATTTATTTAATGTCTGTTGACTCTTGCTTTGCATTCTTACTCCCTTAATTGAAGGTATTAATATATTTAAAGATTAAATATAAGGATTTAATTAGGATATAATGAAAGTGTAAAATTTTTTTACATATTCATTTAATTATATAATAACAAATAAGTAAATAGAATTACATTCAATCTTCACTATTTGAAAATTTAAATAAAAGAATATATGAGATTGGATGACAGTGTAAAACTCTTTTATATTGAGTTTTACACTACCAGTGCATCAAAATTAAACTCTACATATGATTTACCTTCTAAACTTTAGATCATATATAATTTACACCTAATTTTTTTAAATGTATATTGTGACATCATGAACTTTCTAAACTGTGCAAAACACTCCTCAATATTATTTTGGCAATTAGTAAAAGTAAGATTTATATGCACTTAACTCCCCTGATATTTTTAATGTGTTACCTGATATACTGTCTGTGAATTCTCATGTACAATTAATCTCTTGGTCATTTTATTTTGTGCAATCTGACACTTTACTATGACTTAAAGTTTTGTATTATTTGAAAGGTAAGAGTTTTTTGCATAATTTAAAAAGTTCAATATATCGTGATGCATGTTTTGAAAATTCATGTGTAAATTGTACATGACTTGAAATTCAGGGAATTAAAGTGCATTTAACTTAATATTTAATGCCTTCTATTAATGTGTGATTAATATTTGACCATAAACTCATTAATTTAAAATATAGAAATTAATATTAAGGCATTATTAATAATAAAAAAATTTATACTTTTATTCAATTATATGTTTCTATTCAGGGTTTTCTCCGATCACTGATCTTTGTAAGAGTATCAGCATAATGTTGTCTTCCTACATGTGTACTCTAAGAGAACACTCCAAATAAACCTACATAAGTGTTTACTTAATAGCATGAATGATGTTGAAGAATCTATTGTGGCACATGCCTAAAGGCCAGCATTACTGTTACATCTATGGAATCTGAATATCACGAGAAATCAAGAATACCAAGTTGAATTGTTAAGTTTCGTTTATTGTTTACATCTTCGTATTATCTTCAATATTCCTTTCGGAGGACTTTTGTCACGACCTGATTTGGATCGTGATGGGCACGTGAGGAATTTCATCCTCACGTAAGTCTCGTGATCACTGAGTCATATTTTATTTATAAAACCCATTTCAATTCCTAACTAAATTCACATATCCAGACCACAATAATCATAAATAACCTATTTATCATAAATTAGGCTAAAATTATAACTAGGATACAAAATATTTTTAGTTTCTCTTTTATAAAGAGAACCATGAATGTTATATCGTTTCAAAATACAAAAAGAATTATGATAAAACAAAATGCAAAGTATGTGTATATGCAGTCCAAGACCCTATTCGCAATATCACTAAAGCGCTCTAACAAAACATATCACTTCATAGAAACGTGAAGCTCATCCAAAATAAAGGTTGCTATTGCTAAGAAGGGGGAAGTAGGGGATCCAAAGCTATTGTTGTATTTGTGAGAAAAAAGAAAGAGAAGAAAGGCGAGTTTTATTACAAAACTCATTGAGTGGATCTTCACCTACAAACATGGAAAAAGAAGGAATAGACATAAATGATATAATATTTGTAAATCATTTCTATTTAATTTGTATAATAGCTATAAGATCATAGATTTGCGACAAACATAAAAATCATATTTATTTTCTCAAGAATTACTAAAAGAATGGACTAGCCATAAACTGAAGAGTGGTGCTCAGTCCCTCATGAATAAGAGCAGTTAACTAAGATCTTAATTATTCATTGTGAATCGCGTCCCTCATAAACTGATCTAATATGTGGATATTTGCCCTTCATAGGTCTTGGTATACCAAGGTTAACGAAATAACTGCCATTAACTCACAGCTCTATTCCTCTCAATAATAATTTCCTAATCTAAATCATACTAAATCCTAAAAGGGGGGTCCTATGTTTCTAAGTTCAACATCTCATAAATCTCATGAATTACACACAAAGCTTTGTTTTTACTTTTTATCAACCATATCCAATTCCAACAACATAGTCAGGTCTAAAATTATGACTTCAATCATATAAAACATTTATGGGGCGATTATAGTCCTATGCATTTTCTAAAATGATAGATTTTTGTGTATAAGTTTAAAGGGAGCATTTCTAACTAAAGCACATTTGTCATATAATCCCATATTATGTGAAACCAATTTTTCAAATATCCAAAGTCTCCATAATGCTAGAAAATAACGATAGAATGACCAAAATAAGGTCATAAGATCAAACTCACTCACCTAAAGAGGTGGAAAGTGATGCATTGATACCAAAAGAGCTCCAAGGAGGAGAGATGACACAAATGTCTACTATTATAGTTAAAAAACGCAAGATTAACATATAGGTACTGCTAGATTATCCTAAATCAACTCTAACAACAATGGGGTAGCACCCCTACTTGATAACAATGAGAAACATAATAATGCCCAACCCAAGAACATACAAAAATGAAGAGGGAAGAAGCATGAACTACACAAAACTCACTTTAAACTTGGAGGATGAAGTTTAGAATGGGATTAGGAGTGAGGGAGGTAAAAAGAGAATAAATAAGGTTTGGGGGAGTGGGTTTTCAGTTTATGGAATTGAAAACCTAAGAGGAAGGGTTTATATGGTGATAGGGTTTCATTTAGCAAAATTGTGTTGTTTCAAGTACTGTGTTGCCATCGGGGTCTCGCTACAGCAAGCCTGTTGAGCTACCTACTCATTCTAGCAACGGATTCTCACTGTAGTGAGACTGTTCTACATAATTTTGTAGATTCAGCTGCTGCAGGGTTTTCCTATATATCAGGGGTTTCCTAGGATATCCTGAGGCTGCTATGCTAAGCTTGAAACACTTGGACCTAAGGTATCAAAACCTTTCATTTAGAAGTTATTATTATGCTTTGTGAAGAAAATTAAAGCTTCAAAGATGATAGATATTTAGATATTGTGAGTATTGTTAGAGAAACGGGGACTTAATGGTCAATCAATGTGCAAACATAATGAAGATAAAGCTTAGTATTAGCAAAAGAACAATGCCCTTATGGATAAGTAATGTTATATTAATAAAAAATACAAAATGCATTTAAAGCCCTCCATTATGTTTTGAGTCACAGAAATTTCAAATCAATTAATTGTTGTATCGATAATTTGTAATTCTTTTTTTTTCTCTATCAAATTCAATTTAAAGAAGATTTGTGTGTATGTGTGTGTGTATGTATAAAAAATAAGAAATTTTAGAATTTTTATATCAATTTTTTAGTTTTTCATTAATGATATTTTTTTGGGTATGAGAAATAGGAAATAAGAAATTTTGGAATTTCTTATAGTAGCTTTTTGAGGGTAATTGTTTTGGAATTTTTTATTGGCATATGAATGTGATGCATGAGTTAAGAAGGTTTGGAGATGTAAGGCTTCACAAAATGATTAGTAACTAAGAGTTTTTCTGCTGTTTTTTAAGTTATTATAATAGGAACGGGGTAAGTAAAATAAATATATACTCATATTTTTGTGCCTCCTAACAAATAATTAATATATGTTTTAGATTGTATATGGACAATATTTGAATAATATGAGAAATCTACTTTGTATATAAAAAAGATTATTCATAATTTTTATTAATTATAGATATATTTTCATAAATTAGATATTGTAATATATTAAAATAATATAAATGATTTATTATATAGTAAACTATTTACCTATTCTCTTTTATTATTCAATAATTTTATCCATCAAAATGAGATATTTTTATAAAATAATATCTTTGTGTCTGCTGAAGGTCATTTAGCAAAACTTTCTCAATTTTATCTATATAATACTTAAGATAAGATATCAAATATAATGACTAGTTTTAGGAACATATTCATTTATCCTTATTTTTATTTGCTCTTTATTTAATTATTTGAAAATAAATTCATATTTTAAATTAGATATTTGACTTTATTAAATGACATAAAAGGAAAGGAGATGTAAGTAAAATGGCGTAAATCATTGTTATTTATGTTATTTGTTTAATTTTACTTATAATCAAAAGGAAAGAAGATGTAATTAAAATGGCATAAATTAAGATTATTTGTATTTTTTTACTAATTATAACAAGTATTTTAAAATTAATATTTTAATTTACTAAAAGAATGTAAAAGTAAATGATGTGTAATTGAAATAAAGTAAATTAAATTTATTCATAATTTTTATTAATTATAAAATATATATTTATTTTTATAGATAAAATATTATAATTTACTAAAAAAAATATAAATACCTCATGATATAGTAAAATTATATACTTATAACTTATTCACTTTTATTTTTCAATAATTTTATCTGTCGAAATTTGTAAAATTTTCATAAAATAAGCTATTTATTGTTAATTGAATGTCACCTATTGAGATATTCTCAACTTTATAAAAATGATATTCAAAATAAAATATAAAGTATAATGATTCATTTTAAGTACATGCTCATTTATATGTTATTTATTATTTAATTATTTATTTAACTATTAACTTATTTTCAAAACTATTTTATACATTCAATTTACTATAAGGCATTTTTAATTAAATTGTTATTTTTCAATAATGATCATCAAATTATTTTTCATTATCACCTTGTGCATTACATGAGTCAAACGGCTAGTATGTGTGTCTGTGTGTGTATATATATATATATGTCTGTAAAATGCTCAATTTCTGTATATAAATAGTATAAAGTAATTTTATACTATCATTTAATAAAATTACAATAAATTTCCATTTTATGATAGGCAACTGCATAAACTTAGATTGATATGGTAATTTTTTATTTTTTGATTGAATGATAATATAAAAAAAATTATTACCAATATATAAAAATTAAATCCATATTTAATTAAGTATATTTTTTCAAAGTAAAAGAGTGTATATTTAATAAATGGATGTAAGGATTACATAAAAGTGTATCTTTAGGAAAAATCGAATGTAATTTATTTTTTGTAACTAAGATAGTTATGAATAGGAAGTGGGAATGAGAGTCATACTCGTAGTTTTTTTTAACTTATTAAAATATACTTGAGTTTATTATTAGACTGTGACTAATTTCAAAAATTGAATGTAATTTACTATTAGCATGAGAATGTGATTTTCATAGAGAGAGAGAGAGAGATTGTGATGACTTAAAAGAAATGAAAGAAAAATGGGAATATCGGAATGAAAAGAAGAGGACAAATCTAACTTCAATTTATATATTATGGTTTAAATAAATCCACATGTAAACACCACATGTCAATGATTTAGGTATTATTACTATTTTTGAAAATAAAAGTTATGCGAGTGAGAATATGACCATATATTAACATAGGGGCGAAGTCGATGACGAAACGTAACATTGGAAGGAGATAAAGCCGAAAAACGAATCGAATGGTCTTTATCATTTGTTTATAGTAGCTGACATTCAAAGGCTATGAAATTTGGAATTTGAATAGATGAATGATGATAAGAAATGAGGAGGGTTATCTAAAACTCTTTCGGTCATGGTCGATAACATGAGGTTTGAAACGCTAGAAGACAAAGGAACGTTGAAACGACGTGGTATTGTATCACTTGGCATCTAAATATATAATGAATTTAATTTGTGTGTATTTATAATACAAAATAATTTTATATTATTAGTTAATAAAATTTTATAAAATTAATAAATCATAAAAAATAATTATATATTATCATATTTATCTATCCTGAGTTATTATTTTGGTAAAATTCTATTACTTTACATAATAAAAAAAAATTACATCGTTAATATATAAAAATTTAATTCATGTGAAATATTACTTTCTTTCTTTTTTTTTTATAGATACGAAGTCAAGCAAAATTTGTTGAACTAGTAAGATCAAGCTATTGCAGTGCGGGTTGTCTTGTCTTAACTAAATCGAGAGGCAAATCAATTAAGCAATGTCAGCTATGTTTAAGCTGGATCGAATATTGAATGACAGCAATGAAAAAAATATAAATAAATTATATTAATTGATATTTTCATGTACTTATTTGAAACCTTTTAAAACCTGATGTTGATCTTGCTTTCGTGGTTTGGAAGCACTTTTGTATGCTTTGTAACCCACGGGATGGTGGAAAATGCATAATAACTATGGCTTATGTGTTTTTGGTTGACTCTTCCTCGAAGGCGTTTAATATAATAACACATGTGGTTAAGCCTTAAACAATACAATAAATTTGAAGTACTTCAAGAGTTGTTCACCAAAAACAAAAAAAAAGGTACTTCAAGAGTGGTAATAACTTTTCACTGCGCGTTGACATTTATAACATAAAATAAAACTGTAGTATCTTTGGACTTATATAGTGAACTGAATGTATCACTTTTGAGTCTCATTAAACAAAAGTTAATCAGCAGCATGGGGTCTGCGTATCTTTGTCTAGAGTGGGAACACCCAAAAAAAAAGAAAAAAGATCATGACAAGTTACTAATGGCATATGATAGTTAACTCTCAATTATCTATTATCACTCCTATTTATAATAATGGTTAGTTAATTTATTTTTAATATCCTTCTTATACTTAATTAAAATAGTAGACAATAATTATTTTATGTTCATCATAATTTTATCTTAATTTATTATTGTCACTAGTTCATAATTATTATAATAATTTATTTTGAAAATTATTTAATATTTACATTTTTCTAATATATTGTTTTTAATGGATACTAAAAGAATGAAAGTAAAGATAAATAACATCTTTGATATTATTATTTAGCTCTAAATATTGACGTATCTATTTAAAATTTTTTGAAACAAAAATTATCTAAATATTATAATAATTACTATTTTTTATGAAAAATACTAAGCAAAGATGAATATATACAAACTCAAAAAAATTATAATATACAGTATGCATATACAATCTTTTAACATATATTGTTAATATGATTAAATAAATATTATAGAAACAAATAATACCAAAATTTATTTTTTGACCAATTAATTTTTATTACTTATTTTCTTTTATATTTTTTGTAATAATACTTTTAGTATTTTTATTATTATTTACTTTCGCTTATTAATACTTTTATGAATTCACTGTTAATCTATTTATGTATTATTGTGTTGAAGAACAATTTTAGAAAAAATAATTTGATACATGATTATAAATAGTTTTGTGAAATAATTTAATCATAACTACTTATAATATTTAGTGGTTACATAAAACCTTTTTTTTTTTGACAGGGTTACATAAAACTTATGACAGTGAAAAGAGCGAAAACTTTGTTAGAAATATTTTAAAACTTATATCCCTTGTTTTCTTATCACTTATTTTACAGTAAGAGAAATGAATTGATCGTGCAATGGGCAATTGATTAACATATAAGAGGATATTTTTAAAAGAGACAAAACCAATTTATATGTTCATCAATTTTCGTAAAAGGCTTTTTTGCACATGTAGCAATTTTCTTTAACAAATTAAGATAAAACTATGATTAACATAAAACAATAATCTCTCTTATTTTGATTAAGTATAAGAAGGGTATTAAAGGAAAACCAATTAACAACCACCATAAATAAGAGTGGCAATAGACATTTAGGAGTAGCAACAATTACTCCCTATAATATAAAGCAACAGATAAATACTTGGATATATAATAAGAGAAAAAAATGTTATTATTTTAGTATATAAAAATAAATATTTATAATATTGAACTAATCATACTATACTATAATGTTATAGATTATAATTCAAATAAGATATTATATTTAATATACGTAATTCTAAATCAATATTATGGCTCTTTGGGCAGTATTTAATACCAAATGAACCCAAAAGAGACGTTAAAATGTAAAAAGTTACCATAAACACATGGTAATGGTATATGTAAGCTTTGTGTTGTTGGATTTGGATTTGTTTGTTTGTTGGGAAGGAAGTCACATTCTAGGTGTTAGTTTGGGACAAAGGGTGGAAAAGGAAGGGTAAAATACAGTGGGCATAGGAGTAGACCAATTAATATATAATAGGGGAATGAGATCATGAGAAAGACACAAGGGGGAACGACTGCACGAATAGTGTGGCTTGGATCAGAGGCACGCATGCCATGCTTAGCCAAGTCTTGTAATTGATCGGTTGCCGTCATGTACTATTTTTCTACTCTAGATAGGTTAAAAGATCACAAAGTAAAAACATAATTTTATACTCATTTTATATAAAACATCATATTAACTTACAATTCATTTATTATTTGATGGGATATACATCATATTCAACTAAGGTCCACATTTTATTTAATAATAAATAAGGTACAATATTTTATATGCTATGAGTATAAATAATACTTTTTAATTAGTTTTAACTTGTGGCTTCTATGCTATGAAAAAGTACAGAGCACAGGACAAATGACTAGTCATTAATTAATTCAGTAATGTATAAAAACTTTAGGGTCGATCATCTTTTTCTCTTTTATTTTTATTTTCTACTTAATTATAAAATAATTTATGTGGGGCAAAAGTAAAAATAGTCATTGATATGGATAAAATAAAATTATATGTATATACAGATTACATCTTTAATTTGAATACTTTTTTTTGTTGAATTTTATTTTTGACAAATATATCGTTAAAATGAAAGTTCATACGTAAAATTTTCACCTTAATATAAAATCATTTTAATAAATTTTTCTATCTATAAAAAATAATATAATAAATAACTATTAAATATATACAAATAATAAAAATTACTTGATGACGTTCTTAATAATATTTATTTTTAAGAATTTTACACAATTAATTAATATAATAAATAACTATAATTTAACTGTTAAAAACTGATAAGAATTATATTTTATAAAAACTATTAAAGATGAAAATGTGTCAAATTTTATAATACAAAAGAAAGATGCAGGTAATTGTCATCTTTATTTTGCTTTCTATGTGCACGTGTTAGACGCCGCTATGGCACACATTTTGCCAATAAAATATTGACCTGCCCTTCTACCCAAAATAGATCCACTAGGTTACTTTTGAGCCTACTTGTTTCAATCCACTTGAGTTGGAGATTCCTTATCCATTCCTTCAATAATCAATCCAAACAATGTGACTTTACCGTGATATATTCACAAAACACATATTATTTAGGACATTTTCATTCCTAACTTTCTCTCTCACTATGTTAGTGTAAGCCTTTTTGTTAATGTGCTTGTAGGATGGGGATAATAAAAAAAAAGGTTCTAATTAAATGGTCACTCCACTGAGAGAATAGACATTGCACCTCATCAAATTCTGAGCCGCATTTATCTTGTATCAAGATTAATATTTAAGCCCTATGGAAAAAGGAAATAGAAATAAAAAAAGGGGAAGGTTCCACCAAATAAAAGAAAATATGATGTAATCAGCAGAAAACTGAGTGGATAATTATGATCCGAAGAATGAGAACCAACAAGCAATTTTAATGACAGGTTGAGAAGTAAATTAATTGCAACGATATGCCCTTCTTTAAGGAAGCTCAAAGTGATGTGTTTTCTTTGGATATTATATATATGATGCGCGGAATATCCAAAACTAATTTGCAAGTTCTGTCGTTTACAAGTGGAATGGAAATGATTATGAGGTTTAAAACTTAATATTTTGTTACATCAGTGCGAACCAGACAAGTAGTAATGAGTTTTGAGGTCATAGGCATTTTGATATCTCTTTGAATTCACTTTATTCTTGAAGTTGCTAATGCTCACACTTTTCACTCTCGTGGTCACCAAAGCTTGCTATGAAGAGAAATGACATAATGAAAGTCGGTTGCAACCCAAGAAGAGTTTGCTAATTGTAAACGGTAGGCAAATCACGATTAATATCCTCATTTAAATTAATAACTTAAGTGCCACTATAAGTGCCTTAAAATTGATTATGTTATTAGTAGAATTCTGCAACAAGTTGAGTTGGGTTGAGTCACTTGAGTATGCCTTGAATTTTATTAGAAGACTTGAAATAGGGCCAACAAATAATATTTCCGAAATTAAGGGAACAAAATAGCCTCTTGATGCCCGTAAGCGCATAAACTAATTTTACCGAGTGATTCTAATATATGAAAGGACCTTCTTCTACTTTACTAGTTTGTGGTACTACCAAAAATGTGATTTAACCTCACTTATGTTACCCAAAGTGAGGTCATATAGCCTTTTGCTTTATCAAGTAAATTAAGTCTTATCAACTAGGATAGGAATGAAACGTCTGTTAGCATTAGCAGCACCCACCTTTGGTGCTTTAATGTGCAAGCACATATTTCCATTTACTATCGACAAATATTTGATAGTGAAAAAGATCAGAAAGTGAGAAGAAGTGCCCAGCCATCTTATCTATCAACTTTAATGGTGGTCAAATCATTGCTTAAATACGTTGTTTCACTAATTGACTTCACATAAATAAAGTATCATGTAGGAGGAGTGTGTACTAGTGTATGTGAAATGTAATCTAATGAAAAGTATCACACTCTATTGCCCCAACATTCACCGACAGCTGCGAGAAGGGCCGGTGAGGCAACAAGGATGATGATTCTGCGTTTGGGCTCCGCCCTCTTGTCTTATCTGTTAAGACCTTAAGATCCAAATAAAGGACATACAATAAGGGGAAAAAAGAAGACATAAAATAAATAGATGTACACAAAATATTACTGTAATATATTCAATTTCCTGGACCTTTTGAAAAAAAAATGTTTTTTTCCTTTTTGAAAACAAATATTATATATATAAAAAAAGCTACTGATTGTAATATTCTCCATATTCCCCAAAAAATATATGAAAAAAGTTTTAAATGGTACGTTTCTGCGATCCCGCCGTCAACCCAGGATAAAAGGAGCAATGGCAAGCTTATTAGTCATATTAAGTAATTCCTTACGAATTTGGAATGGAGTGATTGTCACGGGTGGAAATATTTCAGACGGCACAATTCCAAGTTTTTGTTTTAACGTCAACAATTCCAAGTTAATAATTCAGAACAGTATGGAAGTGTTTTAACTTAATCTATTTGAATTATGTACCAAAAAGACATAACTTATTTGAATTAGAGGTGAGCTTCCTAACTTTGCAACGAGGCAGTCCTTACATGATGAAGCACAGGTCTATAGAGAATACTCAAATACGGTGCCAAGAAAGGCCAAGTTGGAAGAGATATTGATAGCAATAACGGCCAAAGTACCAAGATTTCTCATGAGAGCCATTTTAGCTAAAATAGAATGTGCATTTGAAAACAAGCCGTCACAATTTTGAAGAGAAATATTATTTGTACTTACTTACAAAGATATAGCGTGCTGACACACTCACATTTACCTTTGGATGGAATGTGGATCACATTCAGTTTGGCTCCCACATCTCATTCAAGGGTATATAGGAGTATGTCGGCACAATGTCTCACACATTGTAAGTGCAAATAACATTACTCTTTGAAGAACATGAGAATGCGAGTTATGTTATTTATACTCACAATATATAGGAGACTAAGCGGACTTACATTTCATCTATCATTAAATGGGATGTGAACCACATTCAAGTCGGGTCCACATTACATCCAATGATATATGAGATGAGAGTCGACACGGTATCCCATTACATTGTACTCACAACATTTTCCATGAGAATGCAAGCACATTTTGTAGGGAGAAGAAGAGTTACGTTAGTTTTGCTTTCTCTGTCAAAGAGGCACAACCTTTAAATAAAAATGAAAGCCCAAAAGCTTCAGCGCTGGCAAACCGAAAATCTAACTAGTCAGTAATCACTCCCATTATATAGCAGTATTTGCCTAACTTCCTGTGCTTCAAACAGTGTTTGGTTTTGGAATAAAATACTAATGTTGCTAGTACATTACTATCCAGTCTACCCTATAAAGTCTTTGGTTTTGCAGGGTTCAGAACCTAATCCTCAAGGCTCAACAAAACCACAATTTCTTACCAACCTCAGCTGCAGAACGTGTGTTGTCTAAGATTGTAAAAGATGTTATACATAAAGCTCAATGCCGGTTTGTGGCTAACAGCACTTTGTTAGTGAGTCATGAACCATAAACTTAAACCGGACAAGATTTGACATGAAAATAGACCATAAACTTTGTCTCAGCACTTTGTTACTGAGATAAAATACAAAGCTAAACTTAAAGAAGCATGCAGCATGTTAAGACAATGATGATGAAGTATGTGCAACAGCTCAAAACATAAACAATGAAGTATTGTTAAGTATGATGAAGTAAACGCTCAATATGATACTAACTAACCAGACAGAAAGCACTGATTTAACATGAGACAAAAAGCTGTAACGAAATGAAAAACAGCTCTGCTGTACCAGGATGCTATAATACATTTGCATTTATCTGTTTGTAATCAGGGGAGATTAAGAGAATGCAACCTAGCAAACCTAATGAATATATGCTAATTGAATCCATCACGAGACCAAAAAAAAAAAAGCATCAGCACTATTCATCACTTTCTGTAGCATTGACAGACCAGTTTGACCAAATCAAAACCAATTAGAAACGAGGATGTTGTTACATTTCATCTCAGTCCCAAAATTTAAAACCAATAACATCTTGTGAAATTTGACCAAAAACCAGTAACAGGATAAATGTAAAACACATTTCATTTGCACAATTCTAAAACTAAAAACAAAGAATTCATTTGCACAATTCTAAACTAAACTTCAGTCATCATTAAGAGCAACAGCCTCGTGTTTGGAAACTAAGGTTTCTCTCAAATACTAAATCAAAACATAAACTAAAACATAACTAGCAATAACTTGATTTATCTTGTTGGATATGCAAAAAGGCTCAAAAGTAAGAAAAACTTGGAAAATTCACTAACCAATTTAAAAAGCAAGGAAGAAGACATCATAGAGAAGAATAACATAAAATTAACTAGCAATTCACTGAATGCTTATGTAGATAGTATTATAAAGGAGGAAAAGATGCTGGGGAGTTCTGCTCTGTTTCCTAGCTACTATGTGGGACAAAACCAAACAAGGAAACAAAACAGTATTAAGGAATCATAAGCAATGATGAAAGAATAGATTACAGATAGAATCTACAGAAGTAATCGAAAGGCTCGGCACAAAAAATACAGTAAACAGCCTCAATCAATAACAGCTTGCTGATATATATATATATATAAAAAATTCAAAATCAAAATCCTTAAATGTTACAAAAGAAAATCTGGAACTACCGGTGTTTGTGAGACCACGTTTAAGGGTGAATTGGTGGCTCTTTGACGACTTTTATGCTTACCATGGCGGTGACCACTCTTTTTCTTCTTTCCCTTCTGATCATGCTCTTCCCCTTCAATAATCTTCTCTTTGCCTCTCTGTCTTCTCTCTTTATGATCCATGCTACTTGACTTCGGATTCTCAAGGTCAGGTTTTTCTTCATCACCAAGATTTTCCTTCATTTCAGACGGAATGTCTACTGCACCCAGTTTCTTTTTCTCTTTCCGCTTGCTTGATGACTTATCAGAAGGATTACTTCGAGACGAGCTTGCCTTGGTTGCACTTCCTAGCAGAACATCTTTTATAGCACCAGAAAGGGAATCATCCCTTGGCTCTGGCCTCTTGATTGCGATTGGTGCCACATCTCCATCATCCAATTTTACCACTACAGGCCTTGGCTTCGTTTGGTTTGGCTTTTTCTTCAAAAGAAGCGATTGCTCTGTCAACTTGGCTAGCTCCGCAGTTTCATCACCTATATTGCTGTTTGACTTTGGGTCATTGGCACGAGGATAATCATCTGGAACAGTCTCATTCTTCTCTGAAGGAAGGTAATATAATCCATGCCGCTTCCGGTGTTCAAGCAAAGATGTGGATTCATTTCCTGGCCCCACTAACACTTCATTTTTCGGAAGATCAGTTGAAGATGAATCAGAAGTAGTGCCAAAGTGAGGGCCTCCCATGCCAAACGAACTCAATGGAGGTAGTTCAATATCACCACATATTTCTGTTAAGTCATCCAGATTCTCTTTAAGAACCAATCCATCTGGCACAACAACTCTTCCCTGTGCACTTGCTGAGACTGGACCAAGGTCTGGAGAAAAAGCGTCACGCATCAATTTGATAATAGCTGAAACTTGAGTATCTTTCTTGCCCACAATGTCCCCTTTCTGGGCTGAATCATCAATTAACTCTGCTTTAGCCAACTGAACAAAGCCAAGGACGTTACATGCTCTGTCCAGTACTTCAACATCCTGATTTGCTGTTAGGGGCCCCAAAATTAATTCAACTCGCTTTAATAGGCTAACAATAGATTCATGTGTGATTGCCTGATCATGATTGACGACTCTGTCAGCACCGTTTTCAACAGAAAGATCTTCATAAGACTCGGTTGTATTCCTTGGGTTAAAACATTCCTCCTGTTCAAGACTTGAGCCTTCACATGTTGCCAATTCAGGAGCCCCAGTGCATCTTTTCCCAGTAAACAACTCTGACTGTCCCCCGTCCAAATTACCAGAATATGAGGATTCAGCAGTACCTTCATTTTGCAGAAGGTAACAGTCCAGGCAAAAGGTTAACACTTTAAGAGCAGAATGAATATAAACTGCTCTTATTGATGGTGGCAAGAGATTGGTACGAGGTTGTAGGAGTGCATCCATGAGCTCAAACAGACTGGTGGCAACCTCTACATACTCTCCAACAACCCAGGCAGAAGCGCATAGTATCCTATGCAAGTACGCATTGCCCAGCAATGCAGGGTCAATCAACAGATCACGACCAACCCGGACAAGCTGCATCCTAGCATCCTTCACTCTTATACCAATATCAATAAGCTGATGCTCAATTTCTTCCCCTTTCCGGCAATTAGGAATCCTTGCCATTTCTCCAAGAAGAGACGCATACCAATCAAAGTCAACAATTATCTCGTACAGATTTCTAGAACAAGTCGCCAAAACAGAACCCAAAATCTCATTACAGAATTCCGGGTCAGATTTCAATGCATAATTAACCAACACCCCGGATATCTCCACCACATTGCTCTCAGACACCATCGCCATCACCAGCCTCAAAGACTCAATCCTAATATTCGAATCCTCATCACTCAACGACTTGATCACAGCTTCCTTGTTCTCCAAGACAGCCCACAAGTGCTGCTTCTCGGCAGCAGCCGAAAGCGCCTGGAGCCCAAGATACCTAAGATTGGGATCCTCATCAACTAACAACTCCTTCACCTTGGAAACCGCAAGCTTAACAGCAGAACCATAATCACTTAAGCTAGTGATCACAGTCCTAACACACTCAAACATCAAGGACTTCGCCCCAGTCCCCCTCATGAGCTCACAAACAGGCTCAACAATCCTCTTCCCCAACCTAGGTTCCAAAGGAGCCAACTTTGCAAAAATCTTAAGCGTCTTGATCAAAACCCAATTGTTCTTACAATCATTCAAAACCCTAAAAAACTCAGGCGCCAAGGGAAGATACGACCTCGGATCATCCCTGGAAGCGAGCTCGCAGAAAACACCAATGACGGCACTAACAATCTGAGGATCGGAACTCTCGAGATTCTCAACCAAGCGCTTGAAGCAAACCCTCACAGCGTCAGGGTACTTATCGAAAACCCTAAGAACAACAGCAATCGCCTTCTTCCGAACGAAAACCCTGCTGGAGGAGAGAAGGGAGAAGACCTCGGGGGTCAGATCCCTAGCGAGATCGAGGGTGGCGATTCTGGAGAGAGCGTGGAGGGCGAGGGATGCGTCGAAGGGGTTGGGGGAGGAGAGGTCCTTACGGAGCTGGTTGGTGGTGAGGAGGAGGACGGGGGTGGCGTCATGGAATGAGAGGGCGGCGGCGTGGTAGCCAACGGCCTTGTGGGAGAAGCGGGAGGAGGACATGAGCTCGACGGCGTGGAAGGCGGCCCAGGACATGTCGAGGCCGTGGAGGGCGGAGAGGTAGCAGAGCTTGTGGAGGGCGATGGACTTGGTGTGGAGGTCCGTCGACTTGATCTCGCGGCGGATCTCCTCCACTGCCTTGGAGATGAAGGCGGATTCGCCGATGAGTTGGAGGCGCATGCCTCTGATGAGGTCATCAAGTGTCCGCTGGAACAGGTTCTCCATGATCGAAGATGAACCCGCCGCCATTGATTCCAACCAGCAACCACCAAGAACAACCGAATTGGATCACTGCATCTCTCCTACAAATCCATGCCTGCTGGCTGCTGGCGATACTAACACTGTTCGTTGCTGTTTTGTTCGATTCGATTCGATTCGATTCAAGTTTCAGATTGAATAGAAAGAATCGATGCCAGTTTTTTGTTTTCTTTCTATTTGATCTGCTACCATAGTAACGATGCAGTAGATGATAGCTGGCCGGGTGAAGGAGAAGGCTCAATGGATTGGGCTAGCCGTTTAGCTGAAAGGCCCATTTAATGGACTTAACCCAGTTTTGTTTCTTTTTCCGATTTGTTATCAAGGGCCAAAAATTGGACCCGAGAAAACAAGAGAGAGATCGAGCTTTTTGGATTATTTTATTTTATTTATTTACGTATGTGTATATTGACTCAACCGTAGTCTAATTGTTCGTCGGTTAAATTCTTTTCTCTTTACTAATTTTTTCAGTTAAGTTTTAAGACATTGATGAACAAGAATAGATGTAATTAAACACTAAACTAAATTGTTTTTAACGGGTTGATTTAATGCATGCTTTATAACGATTTTTTTTTTCATTTACAAGGGGAAAAGTAGCAATGAAGTAGTTCTCTTTTTCTTTTTCTTTTTAAATAAATAAATGAATCGAAGAAATAGTTTCATTATATTCCATTGGTATCCATCAAGTTGTAAAATTATAATTATCTGATAATATTATTGTATTATTATATTATTACAAGAAGATAAACCAGCTCAAGTCAAGCACAATACCATTGTTTTGTGGTCAATCTAAGAATCTTCACTTCTTTTTTGTCAAGTTTGATGGATGCTTTCAGAGCTACCAACATCCTTTATTAATCATCCCTTGTTCCTAGTCGTGCTGACTCCCACTTTATTTTGTTCTGTGCTAATCAATCATCAATATCAAACAATTTTGTGTTGTTATTCGTTGATGTTGTTCCTTGAGCATGAAGACTAATAAGCAGCAAGAACGCTCCTCTGCCTCTGCCTCAGCATATCAAAGGCTCTTCAGTGCTAGTTCTCAGCAACTCCATCTCTCCACCTTGTTCTCTCATGTTATACTCTTTGCCTCCGGATTGCTCATTGGCCTCACCCTCGCTCTCTCTCTAAAACACTTCCTCCCCTACTTTCAATTCCACCAACAAGTTGTCCTCCCATCTTTGCCTGCAGCTTCTGATCCCAATAATCCCATTATTTCACCATCAAATGTTTCAATATCATCACATAACCATACAAAAGTCGTCATCACCACTTCCACCCGTCGTGTTGGGTTGAGGGGTTTCCTGAAGCCACCAAAGGCAATACATGATATGACTGAGGAAGAGTTGTTGTGGAGAGCTTCTTTGGTTCCTAGGATCCGGGAACACCCATGCAAACTCACCCCAAAGGTTGCATTCATGTTTCTGACAAGAGGGCCTGTGTTTTTAGCCCCTCTTTGGGAGAGATTCTTCAAGGGAAATGAAGGCTTGTATTCTATCTTCGTCCATTCACATCCTTCTTTCAATCAAACAGTCCCAGAGAGTTCTGTGTTTCATGGCCGCAGAATCCCAAGCAAGGTCAGTTTGTGATATACTTCCAATTCATCACATATTTCGTAACTGCATTCTCTTTTTTCTTCAACTTTTAGTCCCCTTTACATACTTTAGAAAAAGGTAGAAAATCCATTGCCTCACCCTCTAATTAATTGTTCATGATCACAGATTCATAGGCCACTGCAAAATACGCGTATTAGTATTTTATTTTATTTATTTTTTGGCTACCATAGTCAAAGCGCAAGAATTATACTTGGAAAAACGATTTTGGTTCTGATGTGAAACACGAGGTCTCCGCCTCAATCCACGCCATACATACATAATGAAAATAGAGGTTTTTTCTTTCTGGGCTACTTCAGATTAAGCCCACAATGACAATGCCCCTACTACACCTATGACCTAAGAACTCTTTTATTTTTCAGTCATGTTTCTATCTTCATGGATCTCGGATTCAACATTATGTTTTTGATATTCTTTATCAGGTTTATATTGAATCCACGTCAAGATGATATTGGTAGACCACTACTTCTTGTGAGCTTAGAAGTTTTTAAATCTAATTAAGCATATTAACCTGTAATAATTGCTTCTGACTATTATGTAGGCATTCTTTGAAAAATAGAAAAACAACGAACTTGACCAATTAGAATTGAACACATTATTATGAGATTTCTGCAACGTAACAGGCTAACATCCGTGTTGTTGGGGCCATACTTGTGGTAAGCACTTGAGGATTGCTTGTATAAGGAGACTTTGATTAGAGATCAAACAATACGACACCAGTTAAGCCTGCGAATGAGCACTCCCTATACTTTTAAATAATATGGCTTTAGATGTCATATTCACGATGAGATGATTAATTGTGCTTTCACTAGGACCAAAAAATAAAATAAAATAAAAATGTTTTTACTATTGCAGTTATTTTTAGAGTGAACTGCACGATTTTCTTGTAAAAGTAACTATTCACGTTTTTTGAGGTTATTGGTTAACTGGTCCTTCATTTGTGCAATTTTGGAAAAAAAATTGAGTTTCTCTCCCTTCTTATGGCAAATTTAGTTAAAAGGTAAAAATAGTCTGTAAATTTTCATGGAAAGCTTTATAGATAAAATTACACATAAATTTCATTCATAAAAAATTTATATTCAATTTTACTTCCTAACCAAATATGCGCTTAAAATGAGATTTTCCATTTCGCAAAATTTATAAAGTCTTTCGTCTAAAAAAAAGAAAGAAAAAAAAGAAAAAGGCTGAACTACTACTTGTGGGTTGGTTCCGGAGTTGAGCTGTTAAAGCAAACAGTCCATACTTTTCTTTGATTCCACTCCTTTCAATGCACCTCCAACAAAATTCTATTCTTCTCCATAATTCCAAACTTTTACATCTTCAAAATCTGACTTTTCATAGTTCCTTTCTTCGTGTATGTCTCTCACTTGAAACAGTTAGTTTGAACAACAAGTGACATATACAACGTCTTCTTGCCATTTTATTTATTTTTTTCAAGCACATATATTCCAAGTTGAAATTCTTTAGCTTATATATGAATATTATACTTACGTCCATGAATGAATCATCCCTATATTGCTATCAATTATTGGAATGGAAGCATTTTTGTTTTGTCTACTTGGAATTCTGTTAATTAATCATGGCTCAGATATACATCCAATCCCTGTCTATATAATTGGGTCTCTAACTGGACACATTAGTGCATAATTGGACCCGAGCTCATTGCAAGGCCTAGAAAAACTCACCATGAAGTAGAGAATTCTTTATTTGAGTGAATCTGCTAAGAATAAGATGGTATATGCAGAGTGTAAGGTGGGGTGACTTCAACATGATAGGGGCAGAGAGGCGTCTACTAGCAAATGCACTGCTTGACTTCTCCAACCAACGTTTCGTTCTGCTCTCAGAGTCATGCATTCCTTTGTTCAATTTCTCAACCATCTACAACTACCTCATGAACTCAACGAAGACTTATGTGGAAGCCTATGATCTTCCAGGCCCTGTGGGGCGTGGCAGGTACAGCCCCAGAATGAGGCCACTTGTTAAGCTCTCTCAGTGGAGGAAGGGCTCCCAATGGTTCCAGATAGACCGTGCCCTTGCCCTTGAGATTGTCTCTGACAAGCTATACTACCCAGTGTTCAAGAAACACTGCAGGAATGGATGCATTGGTGATGAGCACTACTTGCCCACATTAGTTAGCATCAAATTTTGGAGAAGGAACTCAAATAGAACCTTGACTTGGGTTGATTGGTCAAGGGGTGGATCTCATCCATCAAGGTATATGAGAACAGATGTAACTGTTAGTTTCTTGAAGAGGCTAAGGCATGGAAGCAGGTGTCACTACAATGGGAAGACCACCAATATGTGTCATTTGTTTGCAAGAAAGTTCATGCCTCAAGCTCTTGATAGACTGCTGAGGTTTGCTCCATCGGTAATGCAATTCAATTGATTTGTGTTTGCTAATACTTATTTCCCCCCTTTAATTATGATCTTCATATATTTGTTACTACACATATTCATTTTATACTGATCAGGGTTTTGATAGAGTACCATATACTTAAACATCATTATTCATTGTATAAACAATACATTTTATATATGAAGAGTTTACACTTGGTAATTTGATTTGTAGTGATTGAAGCCTCTTTTTCTCATGGGTTGTCTTGAATTTCTCGTTTCATTTGTATTTATAGAGTTCAACATCATGGTTCACAACATATGAGAATGATAGTTTACTTGACCTAGTTCATAACAATTGTAATTAGATACATTAATTTTTTTAAGGTTTAATTAATTCGTCAGTCCCTATAGTTTTATTGAATTTTTAATTGGGTTCCTATATTTTAAACGTTTTCAATTGGGTCCCTAGACTGAAAATAAATATTTAATTGGCTCTTGACTCTATCATCCGTTACAAAAATGTGAGAGTTAACATAATATTCTCTGAATATTCTTTTATTAAAGTTTTATATTAAAAAAAGGATTTATATTAAAAAAAAATCCTACTCTTCCCCTCCCTCTTCCCTCCACCGCCTTCGTCTTCACGATGCACAACACTACCGAGACCGGATCTTGGCCCGGAACACGACAGTGAAGTAGTCCGGGTAGAAAGATGTTGACTTCTTGTTGCTGCTGGCGTGGAGTGGCGTGTACCGATATCGCGCAGCGTTCGGGTGTGGCTCGTGGCCCCTCTATGCCGCTGCTTCTCATCCGACTTGTTTGCAGAAAAGGAGGCATGGTTGAGGAGGTGGCTTGTTTGTGGCCTACCATGTGGCCTCTTACCGCTGCTTCCTCATCTCCTCCTCCACCATTTCTGGGATCAGCCGCAGGGTTGTTGTCGTTGTCGCCGCCGGTGTCTCGGCTCTCTTCTTCTTCGTTGTTGTTGGAGTGGTGCTGTTATTGTTGTTGTCCTCCATGAATTCTTGTTCTCTTCTCAGCTGAAGTGATGGTGGTGATGAGATTGAGTCTGTGGGCCTCATAGCCACATTCCCTGCCCACCAAAGATTTGCCATGTTTCAATTTCATAAACCTTTCTATTCTTTACCCAAAAAACAAACCTCTCTATTGAACTTACGACAGAAGGAGTTGAGTTGAGTATAAAGATATCAAAATCTCGAACTTTCTTTTATTTCTTTCTTTCTTTTGGTTGGTAAAATATATATGTTCAAATATCTGAAGCCCCAAAAATAGAAGGGATGGACTATAGAGAGAGCACAAGAAGGAACCTTATCCACCTTATCTTTGAATTGACCAAAATAGGAGAATAGGAACCTGCCGCGGCTCACAATGGTGATATCAGGAGGAAGGCAGCGGTGTATGAGGAGTAGCGGCGGTGAGATTGGTGGTGTCCCCGCGACTTCATGGTGGTTTCGAGGTCTGCTGTCATTGTTGGCTCATCGAAGATGAAAGTGGCATCGGCGGTGGTTCCCTTCACCAATTAAATTCTTTTTTTAATATAAAATTATAATAAAAGAATATTCTAAAAATATTCGTTTAATTCTAATATTTTTTAATGGATAATGGAGTTAGGGACCCAATTAAACATTTATTTTCAGTATAGGGACCCAATTGAAAAATTTGAAAATGTAGGGACCTAATTGAAAATTCAATGAAACTATAAAGATTGACGGATTAATTAAACCTTTTTTTAATGTACCAATTTGTTTAAAATACCAGTACTTTTTCAACGAAAATAGTAATAAGTGTCCATTCTGTATTCTTTAATTTCACCTAATTCGATTAATCAGGAAAATAAAACCATGACTGCATTTGTTCATAGAGTTAAGCAATTTCCTAAATAATAAGATTTGTTTGTATTGATTTTTGTTTTTAAATTTTTTTTTCACTTAACTATTTTTAGTAGCGTCTTTCCTTTTAGAAAAAAAAAAAAACTTCTTTATATTTGAATAAACAACACATGATAAGAAAAACTTCAACAGTGAACCCATAACATTTGGCATTTTCAAACACTGACCTTCCAATATGATTTTCTTATGTGACTATTATTGGAATTAACTTTGAAGACATGCTATATTTGTTCATCCAAAAAACATTGATATAAGTATGTATATGTAAGTTAAAGTGGGCTGGAAAAACAAACGAAGCCCGGAGAATTGAGAGTCACATAGAAAATGTGGTTGCAAAGTGAGAATAAGAGGGAAGTGATAGAGTTCGTAATTATAAATAACAGTAATGGATAATTTTGGAAGGTAAATTTATTTAAAACCATTTAAAAAAGAAATTAGGTATCACTAGCTTTTAGAAGAAAAAAAAGCTAAGATTTCTTTTTAATTAGAAGTGTTTTTTTAATAAGCCAAACCAAATATCCAAGAAAATATATAGAAGCATTTGTAAATAAAATATTTAATTTTTTTTCTAGATAAAAACTAAGCCAAACGAACACTTAGAATATGTTTGTGAGTTTGGATTTTGAAGGAGAAAGGAGGAGAGGACTTGTAATATAATTTTACACTACAAGTCCTCCCCTCCCCTCCCCTTCCTTTTCCTCTAAAATCCAAACCCACAAACATACCTTTAGTAGCCACATCATCTTATTGATTATGATTTTTTTTCATTGGATTACAAAATTAAATCGTAACCAACTAAGAGGCGAGTTCATATTGGACTAATCAATATATGATCGCTTTTTTTTTTTTTGTCTTCCCATGGCATTCACCACCTAATACAAATATTAATATATTTGCATATTGTAATTAAGCTCATTTAAAGGAGTAAACGCTCATCACGACTTTTACAACTACTCCATTCCCCAGCATGAGGATCAAACACTAGGCACACTGGTTGAAGAGATAACCCTTACCACCTCACATCGGCCCATGATTACTATATGATCACTTTGAGTTTTAATAATACTTCTTTAAAATTTAAAAAACATTGAAAGAGTACAGAAACATAGAAATTTCTTTTGAATTTTTTTTATTTTGCTTATAAACTAAAGTTTAATTTTGATATACTGAAAACTTTGTTAAAGACTTTTGTGCTAATGCAAATGAATTCATGGAATGTGACTTATATATATAATAGATAACAGAAAGATAAAAAGATTATAAGAGAAAAATGTGTATATATTGTTTATGAATAAAATATAATCATCTCCTTTAAGAGATATTATTATTATACTATCTATTTATAAAATATACATTGTTGTCTCACATTTTGAAAAGAAAAAAATGTGACTTGACAGGCACGACAGTGCCCAACAAGTCACTAGTATTGATAATGTAAAATAATTCTATATTATCATCCAATTATAATTTTTTATTTATGTAACTTTTCAAAAATAATATGCGAATTGAAGAGATAATTATATTATAATGACATATTTGATATTAATTATATAATTGGATGACTATTTAAATTTTTTTTACACTGCATAGAGAATTTAAATACTATAGACTGTTTCAAACCAAAAATAACATCATCTAACAAACACACTTATAATCAAGTCAAAGGTTTTTCAAAGAGTCTATGGAGAGAACAAATCAACACTTTGTACAATGAATTTGTACAGTAGTATGCAATTATATGTTCACTAGCATATAATCCAATGAAAGCATGCTTTAGTTGTTGGTACTTTTAGTGTCCTATAGACCAGAAAAGGAAAAGAAAGAAGAAAAAATAAGAGAATTTGCAGGGTCCTGTTACGCAGAAACCGCTTGATAGTTTCACTTCAGTTTCCTTTTATATTATTATTGTTATTGTATAACTAACACTTCACCAACCAAAGTGTCAGAAAAAAAAAAAAACAATTTCATCAACCGTACAACCATCACCGTCAGTTTAAGAAAGAAGAAACTCTTTCTTGGTGGTTTTCGTGTTTTGGGTTATCTGATGTCCTGCTTCTTTTTCGGCGAAAATGTTCTCAATTCTCATGTCCTAAAGGCATAGTTGAATTTGAATGACATTAAATAAAGCAAGACGTGTTTATCATCGAATGAAAGTTACTGCTGCTTGGAACTAGATTGAATTTTTCCAGTCAAACACAACAACGATAACACCGTATTGATTACTCCCTCCGTTCATACGATAAAACCATCTTTTAAAATATCTATTAATTTTATATTTTAATAAAATAAAATATTTTTAATAATACCCTTAATATTAATGATCACAACTAAATACTATTGGTTTATTAAAAAGATTTGGTAAAAAGTTCATCAAAATAAATTAATCTACACATCATAATTTTGTATAAAAATATTTTGTTATAATATTATTTATTAACATTTTAATATTTATATTTATCCAAATATAAGAGATGGAGTAGTATATAGTAGCTCTCATTGTTTTTTAGGACAAACTTCAAAAGGAGAAGAATAATATTATAGGAATAATAAAATTATATAATAAATATATATTATATTTTTTATTATTAAATATAATAAATATTTTAATATGTGATATAAATTTATTATATAATTTTATTATTTTCATAGTATTTTTCAAAGGAGAAATAAAGACCTGCGTTGAGCGTGTCGTGCCATGTCGAATTTATTTAGAAGCTCAACGTACAGAGTGACCCACACTGCCATGCATGGAAATAGGAAGGAGCTGCCACGCTTCCTATTTGCAACATCAGCCAAACAAAGACAATGATTAATTAATGTGCACACGCTTTGTTATTTCCATATATTTTGGACCATACATGGGTGTGTATATATACACCAAAGGATCTTGGGCCCAACTTCAATTAAACCGGGTAGGAATAAATAACTCATCTTTGCAGGCGACCTGTGGTTGTGAATGTATACTTCATTTAATTTCGGGTCCATCACATTAAATGATGGATGTAAATGTATCGATATAATATCCCATAAAATATGGGTCAAAATAACTTTATTCTTCTATACTCTGTTCTAATTAATAAGGCATAGAACTGTTATCTTCAATACCTAATTTTTTTAATGAAACAGTGCCTTTTGTTTTTCTAATATTGATGAAATTAAAACAAATTGTTTACGTACTAATTAAACTTTATGAAATAGTTCATAAATAATAAATAACAGTTTGAATATGACTGAAAGATTCAATGCTTGATGTATAGAAGGAAAAAAAATAAAGAAAAAGGGTCTGAAAGATGTGCCTTGATTTGAATGGCTGACAAACTAGGCATCACATCAATTTAACAGATCAAACTCTTTGTAAAATTGAAAACAGTACTTTAACTTACTAAAATATGCTTATCGTTTTGGGAAAACTTACGTTAATCAGTTGGTGGTACGATGCGCTCCGGTCACCGTAGTCGAGAGCCCCCAACACGCATTTGATCCTTCCAAGAAACACGTTTTGACCTAAGTGGTAGAAGCCAAAACATACAAGAAAGAAAATTATAGGAAATTTACTAGATTACATGATGAGATAAACAATTAATTGTATGACAAATATTATTGTCGCCCTATAATCGACTCTGTGCTGACAAAAGTAAAAAAAAAACTGCTTGCATTTCTGTTTTACAGCATGTAATAAAACAACGCTAATATATACTTGTGAAATGATTAAGAAAAGATCCCTTTACCTTAGTATCACACAGAAAGAAAATTCAGTTTAATTAATTTAGACCTGCTATCACCTAACACACTTGACTCGATCATAATTAGAGCTCCGAATTTAAAAGATTCGGCTTTCCACGATCACCCCATATATATATATATATATATATATATATATGCATAAAGATCCTGACACCACATTTTCATTTTTAACTGTTAGCAATCTATTCTGAATCTGATAGTATGATGCTGCATGTCTGAATCTTGTGCCGTTTAATCCATAACAAGGGCCCGTCAAATTCAAAAATTTCTGGGTCCTACTAGCCTTTTTTCACCCTTTTGATTTTTCTCACATAATAGAGAAAGATTTGGGGGTTGACTTTGGATTGCTGTTGTAGTCAAAGTCTTTACATCATATGATACGCTTTCCAGGCTACAACGCGCTATTTGCTTGGCTATTTCCTCCGACATTCCAAGAAGCTTCTTTCTTCATTTATATTATTTCATAATGCAACCCAATTCCACGCTCTCACTCTAAACATATATATACAGTGTTGTGGTACCAAAATATACCAAATCGTAGCTCCTCTGGTCCAGCATCTATCTCTTTTTTCTTCAGTGCAATATTATAACAACAACGTCTTTCATTCTCTGATCTCTTAATCCCTGCTCCCAGATTCTTGAGAAAAAAACTATGGCGGCTAAACGGTTCTTTGATGATTCTGATAAAGACCCAGATAAGCCGAACGACAAACGGATGAGACCTACTAGACCGTCTTTTGCTTCGTATGTTAATATATAGTTTATACCAGCAAGCGTGATTTCATTCATCATTCAATTACTTATATATACTCCTAATTATATTGCTTAATGTTCTATCTTCATCAAGTTAATTTGTTTTATCAAAACATGTCTCACTTCTCATGAACTGAACCAATTCTTCTTGGCAGTGTAATAGGAGAAGTCGTTATGGTGAAGAACCTGCAGAACCTTTTCTCAGGCTTGGAACCTTTGCTTAGAAGAGTGGTAAGTCTTTAAGGTTAATTAATTGCCATAACATACATAGAAATGAGTATCAAACATTGTCTTACAAATTAAAGTTTGCACATATTAATTCTTTTAATTTAATTTGGTCATCAGGTGAATGAAGAGTTGGAGCGAGTCTTAAGGCATAACATTCCACGCTCAATGACAAGGTCCCCTTCTTTGAGAATCCAAGCGTTGGAGCAACCATCAAACTATCAACTCGTCTTCAATAAGAAGCTTTCGCTGCCTATATTCACGGGTAGCAAGATCCTAGACATTGATGGGAACCCCATCCATGTTGTCCTTGCAGACAAAAGCGAGAACCAAATGGTTCAAACAAGCCTCCCACATCCCATAAAGCTAGAACTGGTCGTCCTTGATGGAGATTTTCCTCCCAGTGAGAACGACACATGGACGAGTGAGGAATTCAACAACCACATAGTGAAGGAGAGAACTGGGAAGAGGCCATTGCTCACTGGAGAAGTGAATCTGACCCTGCGGGATGGTCATGCACCAATCACCGGGGAGATAGAGTTCACAGATAACTCTAGCTGGATCCGTAGCAGGAAGTTCAGGGTTGCAGTGAGAGTGGCTCCTGGGAGTAACCAAAGTGTTAGAATTCGTGAAGGCATGACTGAGGCATTTGTTGTTAAGGATCACCGTGGTGAATGTGAGTTCTTCTTATATAATTTTCATTTATATTGCTTTAATTCATTTCTATATGGTCAAACACCATATATAGCTTGCATTTCTTTTTTCATTTATATATATATACACACACTTTCTACTATCTAACTTTCTATGCTTTAATTTCTTCGCCAAACCATTGCATTGCTTATATTCCTCTCCATGTCACATTGAGTTATATCCTAGCTAGATATTTGTTTGATAGATGAAGCTTTGACCATTAATTATTGTTGATTCAATATATTCACATACTGGTGGGCATTGTAGATAACTCTTGTTAATTTTTCTTCACAAATGTCCTTTTGCGTACTCACAAGTGTCCCAATTACTATGTTCACACGAATGGTAATCACTTTTATTTAATGCATGAAAGTCCAAATCATGTTAGTGCATGATATAAATGCCACTATTTATTTAAACACAAAACTCATTGTATATTAATATATTTGAAAATATTTTATAAATAAAAAGTAATTTTTGATGGGAACTCATATGTTTATGTGTCATTTATATTAAACGGAGTAATTTCTATCCAAAGATTGAAACAGCCAAAAGTTACATTACCATCTTGATGTAAACGTAAAACTAGCTACCATTATTAAAAATCTTATATATTGTGGTTCTAATTTATGAAGATAGCACTTTAATTTACTTTAACACTGGTCTTACCTCCCACAGCATTGGGTGTTTCATCAATCATTATCACCCTTCTCAGCAAGCAATAGAGACTCTTTTTAATCTGTTTGTTTTTATTTTGTTTTATTTTTTATTTTTTATTTTTATTTTCGGTTCACGTCAATCTTTTTTTCTTTTCTTTTCTTTTCTTTTTTATAATTAAACTGGAAAGTGACAGTCAAATATAAATGCAAGAGCTTCCACAGCAACCTAATGGAGGCTCTATCATGGTCCCACCGGTGCAACCACGTAATATGAAATGAAGAAAACCTACATAAGACTAGTTTTTTATTATTCTTATTCTTATTCATAATCATTTTATATACTCTGGTTTTAGCAATCTGCTTGTTGCGGGTCGGTTTCAAGTCAATGGTTTCAAAGACACATACCAGTGGTCTTTTTTGAAAAATTGTTAATTTTATGGTAATTTTGTTGGTGCCGTGGCATCTAAGGTTTGGTGGCTTTTTAATTTAAAAGGAGTTTATTATTTATATTATTATGTTATAATTATATTTTATGCTAAATTATTATTTTTCATCATTTGTAGTGTACAAAAAGCATCACCCACCAATGCTCCGTGACGAGGTGTGGCGGCTAGAGAAGATTGGGAAAGACGGAGCTTTCCACAAAAAACTGTCCAGCGAGGGAATTAATTCAGTCCAAGACTTTCTCAAGTTATCCGTTGTTGATCCTCATAGGCTCAGAAAGGTATAAAATAAATAAATAAATAGAAAGACAAAAAAAAAACCATAATTTAATATAATGGATTTTTCACTGTTAAATAGTTATGCAATTTACATGGATCAGTAAATAATTGTTGGTGTGGTTTTGCAATCAGATTTTAGGCGTTGGGATGTCAGAGAAAATGTGGGATGTGACGATCAAGCATGCAAAGACTTGCAACATGGGCAACAAACTCTATGTCTACCGCGGCCCTAACTATACTATCTATCTGAACGCCATATGCCAATTGGTTAGGGCTGATATCGCCGGCCAAATCTTTCCCGGCAGAGAGCTTAACAACTTTAATAGGGTACCCTTCTACTGAAACAAAAACCCCCTGTTTCCCTCAATTGTTTCCAGATTTTGCTAGATGTTGACTAATGTATACGTTTAATTGCAGAGCTATATAGAGAAATTGGTGAGGGAAGCATATGATAGATGGGATAACTTGGAGGAAATTGATGGGGTTTTGAATGATAACGTTGCTTTGTTGACCCAAGGTATATATATTTATGTATGTGGCTATGCAAAATTAATTTACAATTAGAAATACTTCCAACATTGAACTGACATCAATCTAAAATGTTTCTTACTCAATAGGTGGAACTTCGGAGCAATTTCCAAACAACTATGATGAGGGCAACTATTTCGGGGAGAAATCTACAGAGGTTGGCAACTTTGCACCGAGCCATGGTGCACAAATAGAGTGGCCAGTGAATGCAGCATTATTTGCCACGCCATCATTCGGGAACGGCATGCCTTTCAGCTTCTCAGAGACACAATCAGACGGTGGTGATATAACGCCATCAGGTTCAGGTTCTGTGATTGATGGTGCTGTTCCAAGGTGGAATTAGGGAATTAAGCCAGTAATTTCACTAATTTGACTTTCAGCCGTATATACAAGTACAACAAAGTTAGCAGTTGCAGAATCAAATTAGGCTTAGTCTGTCAGGTGTTCTGGTTTTGCCCATAATCGGGCTCATCGTTTTACTCTTTCTTGCTTTTTAGAGCTAGTTTAATGGCAGCCCATTTCAAGGATCTGTTAGAAATGGGCCTGGCTCATCTCCTGGAAAAAGGGTTCAACCTGCCTTTACTGGGCCAGTGTTGCGACGTTAATTTCCTTTGTTTCAGTAACCAATGAATTAGCACATTGACTAATTTAGCCTTTAGCAGTTTCGTTTGATTTGATCTCATTCTCCTTTTTTTATTTTTTTATTTTTTCTGAAGTGGATCCGATTCTCTTATTTGGTGATATCATTGAATGCAATGTTTGTGTTTATTTTATAAAAGAAAAAGTTTTTTTTATGAGAAAAGCTTATTTCTTCATTTTTTTTATAGATCGTTTGGAAAAGACCTTTAAGAAAATAATGAGTTTTTTCAAAAAAGAGAAAAATGTAAGAAATGATCTTAAAAACTAATTCTGAATACTGTTTGGAAAAATATATTTTTTGTAACATATATCAACCCTCCAATTATTTTCATATTTTCGTATTGGTTTGGGTTAGAAGTTGTATCCTGCCTTTAGCTTTTAACTGATATTAGATTATTTTACGAATTAATTTTAATATAATATTAATATTTTTATATAAATAAAAAAGATGATATAAACTTATATAACATTTACAATTTCATAAATAACAATTCCTGAAATCCTCAAAAAATAATATAAATTTCTCCAAAGGAATTAGCGAAGAAACAAAATTTTAAGCAAGTTATAAAAAGATGATACTCAGTCCTTTGCGAACATAAGCATCCCTTTGATAGCAAACAGTTCCTTGTGAATCGCGCTCTTCGTGGACAAGCTATGGTCACCTAACTAGCTCCGATCTTTGTACTTTGAGTAAAAAAGGTGATTGCCTCTTGTAGGTAACATGGTATACTAAAGTTAACGAAAATATTGCCATTGACTCACAGTTTTATTTTTTCTCTAATTCATATTTTAAAACTAACTTGCAATTAATAGAATAACTCTAAAAAAATTTAAAACTATTAAAACTTTGAAAACTCCAAATTCATATATATCTAACAATTTGTCTTTAACATAACTGTGGTTATGAAATCATACCAAAGGGATTATCAGCTTGTAGGCATCACAATTTCAAAAGCCCACAAAATATATATCTGACAATTGTTATAAATTATACTGAATTCCATACTTTTTAATATCATAAAAACTGAAATTCTAAAGTCATATCTCGAGTTAACACATTTTTCTAAACTTGATAACTCTAATAACATATTTCAAAATAATGTGATTCATAATCATGATAACTCTGAAATTATAATAACATTTATTCATAAAACTAAATCATACTTTGTTCCACATTTTTCAAACATATCTCAAATGATACTCTAAAAGCATAATATGAAATTTCAAGTCTTGAAAACATAGTAAAATCGTAAATCCATAAAAGCATAGTTGTCAGCTTTGGTAAACTAGCTAAATCATGTATTTTTCAGAAAATCCCTTCATGTATATATAAATTATTTTCATTGAACACAACAATCAATTATGGTCCCATGATTTTCTTAAAACATATTTTTCATACTATAATCAAAATCACAACTTTTTTAGGCTTAGAGTAACTTGTAAAATCATGTTCCATACATAATTTCATTTCTAAATTCATGCTTAGCCATCATAATACTTGGAACATATTCATAATGATTGAAAATAAGGTCATAGTTTGAGCCCACTCACCTTTTGGAGCCAAGAGTGTGTGAGTGCCACCAACTTGACCTTGGATGCTTGGAAGAGCACCAATAATTGCCATAGAGCAACATAGACATATGAATAATCTATAACAACTCTAAATCAACTTTATGGACATTAGGGAGTATCCCCACTTGATAACAATAAGAAACAACAACACCCATAACATGAAAGAGGAAGAAAGGAGAGGAATCTAACATAAGATGGCATTGTTCATTGTTTCTAAAACACACAAGAAGAAGCCAAAGAATTTAAAGGTGATGGTTTTTTTTTTGGACAAAGGAACAGTGGCGAAGCTTAACTAAGACAATGGGGGACCATGGCCTCCCCCAAAAAATTTTCAAAAATTTTATACATGTGTTTATATATGTGTATGACAATGAAAATTTATGAGACATACATATGTCATATGTTACTGGTTGCGTGGCTGGCCCCTGGCCTTGTTGTATTCAGGCCCAATTCAAAGCCTAAATGAAATAAAAGTAAATAAAGGAAATGAAATAAAATATTGGATGACTCACAACTTACCAACACCCTACCCAAGTCTCCATCGAAACTTCTTCTACACGCCATTTTCCAAATTTCCTCTCAAGTCTCAACCTTTTTCAATTTCTCTATTCTTTCCTATTGCAAGTTTGAAACATTCAAAAAGAAAAAAGTAAGTATATGAGTGTGAACCTTGTTGAAGGAGTGGACCACTTGAAGAGCAAGTGCATTAGAACGTGCAAGGCTACAAGGAGTGTATGTGTACTGTGTGCAACTCAGCAATTGCAATGCAAAGGTGAGATTTTGTTTTGAGTTCCTTACTTTTTTTTTTTTACAATGTTCTATATATATTATTTGTTTTACTCTTTTTAGTCAAGTAGCTTGAGAAATAAATTTTGATATAAATATAACAGTAAATAATTAAATTCATAATTTTTATTATTTAATCATAATTTCTCTTGTCTTGTTAAATATTATGCATAATATTAGTTTGATTTCTTTATATATCCATTGATTATTTATCGAAGATAGCTAAAAGTCTATCCTTTGAAGAAAATGGAGACATCATAACATCAAAACCAAGACACATAACAAGAAGGTACCATTTTTTATCTTAATTACATGATAATTAAATTTTAGTTGTAGTTGTATTGAATTTTTTGTAACAAATGAAAAAAAAAATTAGGCAACTTTCCAATGATGAAGAAAAAAAGAATTGATGTAATTTTTAAGAGAAAGGTTATTGTACAAGAGGGGGGAAATATAGCCTCAACATTGTCATCACTTGGTGATTCTACTATTCCAATTATTAATGAAGAAAGTGAGAAACAACCTTTCAAGATTCAAAGAGTCATATATACTGAATTTGATCTTAATTCTTCAGAGCGGGATCTTGGAAAGAGACTTCAAATTTGGCAATATCTACCAAATCAAATGGATGAAATTAGGCGAGCTTATTTAAAATGTGGTCCTTATAAAAAAAACATCTTGAAAGTTATCCTTTGTATGGTAAAAATCATCCAAGACGGTTTCAATATGCTTGGTTTGGTATTTTTCCGTCATAGCTAGAGTATTCACCTTCTGAAGATGCAACTTATTGTTTATTTTGTTATTTATTTAGTAAAAAACCTAATGGACGTCATGGGTTTGATGTCTTTATTTCTTCGGGATTTAAAAGTTGGAAAAAGGTTAATGATGGAAAGAATTGTGCTTTGCTCAAGCATGTTGGAAAAGATCCTTGCTCTCCTCATAACAATACAGTTAGAGCTTGCCAAGACTTGTTGAATCAGGCTGGACATATTCAAAATGTTATTCATGTGCAAAGCTTTGAGCAAACTCAAAGGAATCATCCATGTCTCAAGTCTTCTATTGACGCAACTCGTTAGTTACCATTTCAAGTTTGTGCTTTCAAAGGCCATGACGAGACTCTAAAATAAAAAAATCGAGGTAACTTTCTGGAAATGATAAAACTCTTGGCATCTTACAATAATGAAGTTGCAAAAGTTGTGTTAAAAAATACTCCATATAATTCTAAGTATACTTCACATCAAATTCAAAAAGAGATCTTATATATCCTTTCAAATAAGTCAGAAAGCATATTTGTGAAGAATTTGAGGATTCAAAATTTTGTGTTGTGGTTGATGAAGCTCGTGATGAATCCAAGAGAGAGCAAATGACACTTGTTTTAAGATTTGTTGACAAAAATGGCTTCATACAAAAGTGGTTTTTTGATCTTATACATGTTAGAGACACTACATCGTTAACTCTTAAGAAAGAGTTGTGTGCTATTCTTTCTCGTCATGGTTTTGATGTTTTCAATATTCGTGGTCAAGGATATGATGGTGCTAGCAATATGAGAGGAGAATGGAATGGATTGCAAGCATTAATTTTGAATGATTGTCCATATGCATATCATGTCCATTGTTTTGCTCATTGGTTACAACTTGCATTAGTTGTTGCATCAAGGGAAGTTATTCTAGTTCATCAAATTTTTCAAAATTGACTTTTATTGTCAATATTATTTGTTCTTTTAGTTAGCGTCATAATGAGTTACAAGTTGCAAAGATAGATAAAATTGCTCATTTACTAGAGATTGATGAAATTGAAATTGGTAAAGGAGTAAATCAAATTGGCACTTTGAAACAAGCTGGGGATACTCATTGGAGTTCTCATTTCTCCTCTATTTGTAGTTTGATAAAAATGTCTAGTGCAACTTGTTATGTTCTTAAAAAGATTATCACTGATGGATCAACTTATTCTTAATGAGGAGATGCTAATAGTACTTATAAAGCTTTGATCTCATTTGAGTTTATATTGATCTTGCATTTGATGAAAGATATTATGGGTATAACAGATATTCTTTGTCAAGCTTTGCAAAAATAATCTCAAGATATAGTTAATGCTATGCAATTAGTTCAATCTACCAAGACACTCATTCAAAGCTTGAGAGATAATGGTTGGGAAGACTTGTTGAAAAATGTGAAATCATTTTGTGAGCAGCATGATATTCTAATTGCTGATTTTAGTGATTCTTCTATTGCAAGACAAGGACGCTCACGTCACAAAAAAGATTACATCACAGTTGAGCATCATTTCAGAGTAGAAATTTTTTATGTTACAATAGATAAGCAATTACAGGTGTTGAATAACATATTCAATGATCAAGTAATAAATTTGTTAACTCTGAGCTCTGTTTTGATTCCAAAGGATGCTTATAAACATTTTGACATTGACAGTATTTGCACTCATGTTGACAAATATTATCCTATGGACTTCACTGAACAAGAGAATATTAATTTGCCTTTTTAGCTTCGACATTTTATTCTTGATGCTCGTCAATAGACAGAATTAAAGAATTTATCAACCATTCAAGAATTGTGCAGGTGTTTGGTTGAAAGAAAAATCAGAAGTTTACTACTTAATTGATAGGGTTATTCGTCATATCTTAACTCTTCTAGTTTCTATAGCTACTACGAAACGATCGTTTGCTGCAATGAAAATAATAAAGACAAGGTTGAGAAATAAGATGGAAGATGACTTTCTTGCGAATAGTATGGTTGTTTACATTGAACAAGAAAATGCATCAAGATATTGAAAGAGTGGAGGGTAATGTTTTAAGGTATTGTTCAATCATTCTCTTTAAAATTGGTCTATCATATTATTAGTGATCAATTTTAAAATTTATATATATGGTACGCATTTAATTTTATATAGTTGATTTGCATTTGATTTTAGTTTATATCTCTTGACCCCTAAGAATTTTTGTTAAGCTCCTTCACTGTAAAGGAAATTGTATATCTACTTACTTGGTATATATCTTCTTGAGAATCAGAATTTGGCAAAGGTGATGGTTTTTTTTTTTTTTTGGACAAAGGAAATTGTGTATCTACTTATCTAGTATATATCTTCTTGAGACTCATAATTTGGCAAAGGAGCTGGACTCGAAGTTGAGTTAGGCCATCTCTCAAATCCACCAACAAATTCCTCCTCATAAATCATCTAATATTTGTTACGGTCAAGTTTGTCAATGACTAAAGCAACTGCTTCCTCCATTTCCATGATGCTTTAAAAAATGTAATGTTCATTATTAGTTCTCTCACCTCAGATTGGGGAACGCAGTCATCTCGATTCACATTTTTTTTATTTTATTTTATGTCACTAGTAGATTGATTTGTGTGTTAATAATGCTTTTATATCAATATTACATACTAGAAGCTTTGCTTATGGTGGTCATGCAGGTTGTCCTTTTTTTATTTAAGGTTTATTCCACTCACATATTGATTTATCATTTTCTATTTGAATTATCAATGATTTTTAAAAAACTGTAGGATCAATGGTACTAGCTAGAAGGGACTAGCTCAAGTGATAGCACCTTTGCACAATAGCTTTTGATAGAGTCGCCAAGTGAAGAATGTATATTGGAATGGAAGAGCTTTTGACAGATTCTAGATATATGATGGATTTCGATTGCAAGATTTTGATGGAGTCACCGCGTGCAGAAGATAAAACCGAAATGTGAAGGACTCTCCATCAAACTAAATGAGGAGTGTTCATTATGACAAATAATTATATTATTTTGTAATCATATTGGGGAAAAAGTCTGAAAATTGATTGAGTGGTCATCATGATAAAAGAAGTAATCATATTGAAGTGATTAAGGTTCTTGAACACTAACTATTCTCACATTAGAACATTTTTGACACACTTATCTTCTGAATAGTTACCTTTTTTCCATTCGTCAACTGATGCTCCTATATAAGGAAATGCAACACTCTACCACCGTCAAAATCTATTGCTTTACAATTGGATATGTACTTATTACAAATTTACAATTGTTTGCGCAACTGCACGGGTAAGTACTAGTTGTTATAAAATAGGGATGCAGGGCACCAAGAAAACAAACGTCCCAAAACGAAGTTAATAATTCTACAGCACATTATATGTTGGGCGCACCTTTTGCTTGGCCTAAGTTTAGAAGCAGATCCATATTAAGAATTGAGAAGGCTTCTCTCCCCGGACCCAAAGCAAAATGAAAAAAAAAAACCTAAATTTGCTGGGCCAGGAAAATCATTCTACGAGTCGAGGAGTCAGCATGACGTAATGTATCACGATGGGATCCCCTCTATCAAGTATTTTGTTAGCGTTTAGAGCCTCATTTTGCTTTTAATTTTCAATTATCATTGTAATTTACTAATATATATATATATACACATGTTCTAAAGATAATCATTGCGAAGATTTAAATCTTTTCTTTTATGAGATATGTCACATGTATACACACCCAAATGAATCGTGAATAAATTTTTAATTACCAGGCGAATAGCAAAAAGCTAGTCTTTATATATGATACGACATAACAAATGTGAATAACTGTCCCATCTCTTGTTCGATTCATGTGGCCCCATTTTCCACGGTAGTTGCACACTTTTTGCACGGATTCGCGAAGTCAATGAGCTCTTTTGGATTGTACTAGATCCATGAGCACGAGGCGGCTCATATACGGGGATAGATAGGTAGGATTGGTCCAAAGTTCAGTTGTTTTCCATGAAGCTTTTCTGTCATTCACAATGTAACTTCACTTGGGATTTTTTTTTTTTGGGGGAAGAAAAAAACTTGACCATTTCAATTTTTAGAGGGTGATCATGTGAAGCCTGCATTTAGCATCCATTATATTGATATTGATTTGCTGAATATATACTATTTTGAGTTATGAATTTCAGGTGACGCATGAAGCAGGGCATGGAGGAGTTCAGGACCAATATCTCGGACTGGGATGGATGAAAAATGAAACCGCATCTTTTAACCTCACGTAAAATTAAAATCTTAAATTTAATATAAAATACTTCACTCTTGGAGGATATATTAATAATAATAATAATTTAACGAGGACATTACCTGGCAATTCTCCCGTGCGCATCACATTGTCCAGATTAGTGGCATATATTCTTTTCTTTTGTTTATTTTAACCAAAGTGATGCTTCTACCTTCTTTCTGCCATTCTAGAAGTCAGCCATCATGTCTTCTGTTTTCATCTAAACTTTTCACCGGTACTCCTCCTATAATATAGCTAGTAATACTCATAGCGTCGAATTTCCAAATTAACACGCTAATATATGTGGACTATAGCTCCAAGTTCAAGTTTCGCGTGCTTTTATTTTGCTGTTTTCCCATTCCTGAAAGAACCAAGAAAGCTCTCTCTCTCTCTCGGACACACATAAACACACCGATTTCCATTCCAATCTGTGAACAACTACAACCCACCACCAGGCTTCGCTATTCAGATCACTCTTAAGCTTACCTTACAATGATGGTTAGCAATTTCCCCTTCCTCACCTTCATATCCACCACATCCATCATTGTTTTCCTGTTAACAACTTTGCCACAATCCTACTCTCAAAAAAATGATGCATACTCCATTTGCAGCCAACAATTCATCAGTTGTGGAACACTCACAAACTTATCCTATCCTTTCTGGGGAGGGAACCGACCCCAGTTTTGTGGCAGCGATGGCTTCAAGCTTACCTGCATGCACAACCAAAACACTTCAATTCAAGTTGGTTCACAACAGTTCCATGTGCTAAGCATCAACCAAGCGGCTAGCACCATGAGAGTTGTGCGAACAGACCTCGTTTATGATCACTGCTCTTCTTCAAATTTTACCAACACTTCTCTTAGTGGCAGTCCCTTTCGTTTTCTCCCAACTGTTCAGAATGTCACTATATTCTACGATTGCCCTTCTGGGAAATCAACTGTTGGGAACAGTTTTACGTGCCAGAATAATAGCAGTAAACATGGTTTCTACGTGGTCAATAATGGAACTCAGCTTCGACAGTTTCAGAACTGCAGGGTTAGTATTGAAGTGCAAGTTTCACGGGATGCCGTTGTTCGGGACTCTGAGAATGGAGCTGAAGCCCTGACGAGAGCGGTGGATCAAGGGTTCGATGTGCAGTATGATGCAGAGTGGTCCTCACAGTGCAAAGCATGCATGGAATCTGGAGGAGTATGTGGGACCAATAATAAGAATGGTTCGTCTCAGTTTTCCTGTTATTGCCCCGGTGGAACTCAAGACTCGGCCTGCCCTACTCACACAAGTATGTTCTCTTTTCACTGCTATCTTTTCTATTTCCTTGATTTGAGTAGCTCTAGTAGATAAGTTATTTATTTTGATGTCCCTTTTTTTTTTTCTTTGATCTTGCAAACTAGTTGTTTAGCTGATACTACTCTTGATAAAACAGTACATGGTAAGTAATCATTAATCAACGCTGAGGATCGAGATCTTTTGTCTACTTTTCCTCTCTCAATGCCTAACTCGTTGATTCAAGTTAATTGTGGCGTGATGGAAAACTCAAACGAGATTATATTTCATTTCACCTCAAATATATCATCAAAATTATACTCCATATAATATGTTTGTGAATTTAAATTTTAAAAGGAAGGAGCCTCAAAATCTAAATTCACAAACATATTCTAAGAAAATAAATAGCATTATCTAGGTAATTGCATAGCTCAAAGGCTTCTGAAATCTGAATTAGCCTTGGATATGTTATGTTTGAATGATGAGTGGAGATTGAAAACTTGAACGGTCAGTGGGAGTTCAGCCAGTCAGTGTAAAAGCCACTGAAGAGTCAAATCCACAAGCCTTATTCATTAATAAAGTAATCCTCGGAGAAAAAATAAATTAAAATAATAAAAAAAGAGAACAATTGCTCTTTTTATTCAGTATTTAATGCCAGAAAGCAAAAGGTCACCACCACCATCTGTAATTTTGTATCTGGTTACCAACTAGATATGGCGTTGCTCATCAAAATTATGCAGCCCCATGAATGACAATTTCAACCCGTCTTGCAGGCTACGTATCCTACCCACTCCACTCAAATTAGGTTTTAAACCTATCCTGTTTGGGGCAGATGCGGATTTAGAGTGAACCCGTCCCACACCCTATATATATTTTAAAGAAAAGTACTTAACCCTAAATCCCTAATAATTATATATTTGATATATATTAAACTTATTTAGAACTTAGTTTTATTTTCTATTAAGAATATTCTGTTATTTTTTTTTTGTATTGATGATTACTACTTTATAATTTAAATATTAACATTGTCATTGTATTTTATATTTTTGTATTGAATTTTTTAGATTTTAAGATAATTTTACAAGATTTTTAAAAAATAGCGAGACGGGATGGGTACTCATAGGATGAGTGTGGGTTTAAACTTCTAAAACCTGCAAATAAAAATAGGAGCGGGACGGATTGAGACTCATATTAATTGATATGGGGAGGTTTGAATTGAGCAAAAATTTGCCCAAACCCATCCTATTATCTTCTCTAATTATTGTCATCCGTCTCACAACTATAATATTAAAATGTAAAAGATAAACATGCATATAATCGTCCTTTTAGTAATTCCAAAGTAACTAACTAATTTTCTCTTGTTCACATGGACTTATTAGTACGGGATCTTCACCACAATGATTGTCCCTTAAAATGCGGTTAATAAATCATAGCACACACTGTCAACTTGTTGACTTGGATGTCGCAACTGTCGAGCTGAGGGAACCAACTCTTCTGTTCCCCATTCCTATGTCCCTTAATAAAATTTTAACAAGTGTATAATAATAATAATAATATCACTCATAATTTTTTATTTAATTAAATTTTTTAATTATTTATTATTTAAATACTTAATAAAATTTGAGTAGAGGTACATAAATAAGAAGAGACAGGAGGTTTGAATCCCGAGCTTAGACCTTTCTACCCAACCATGCTCTATTTCTTGGTAAGAAAACGTACTATAGCTCTATGCAGCTGTGTGCATAAATGGGAGTAAACAGAATTATCAAAAAAAAAAAGAAGTAAATAATTATCAAAAAAATAAATGGGAGTAAACATAGGCATCTGTGCCTACGAATAATAAAACCAATTACTACTTTCTAGCTTTTGCCATTAAGTCTAAATTAAAGAGGATTGGAAAAACAGGTCAAAGAAAATTAAAGCAGACGTTGAAGCAGCTTTTGCCATTAAGTCTAAATTAAAGAGGATTGGAAAAAGAGGTCAAAGAAAATTAAAGCAGACATTGAAGCATTACATGTTGCCTAACTGGCACGCAACGGTGTTATGTGGTTGTTTTCCTGCTGACTTGCCATTGCCTTCCTCCGTAATTTAATGGTAGGCCACATGATAGCGCGGATTAATTGACGAATATCAGATTAAGTTCAAGAATCATTCACACTATGCCAATTGAAACATATAATTTAATTGTCCTATGATTGGCAACCGTCATATACAGATTGTTAGCACCAAATACTTTTAAACATACTAGTTAAAGCCGTCTTTTTACTTATAGATCCTTTTCCCCTGCATGCCGCATGCTGCATGCCAACTTTTCATATACCATGTTAATTTTCAGGGTAATACTATTTTAACACCCAAAAAATGGGAGTCTGACACTTTATAATCATTGAATGTGATGAATGTGATAGACACCCACTTTTTGAGTGTTAAAATATTATTATTCTTCATTTTCATATGACAAGGTCATAGTTGCTGTCACAGGTATATTTATGAGTTTAGATTTTTGGAAGAAAAAACATTACAAGTCTTTTTCTTTCCATCATTTTCCTTCAAAATTTAAACTCACGATCTCCAAACCGTAAAGTTAACATCCTAACTGTGATGTACTCTTTTTCCTGGCAGGTAGAACGAAGCACAAAGTGTTGAAACTGGTTTTAGGTACAACCTTTCTCAAACATATTATTTCCATATTAGACACGGGTGTTACTTAAACGGATATAAGTCAGTTTTCACTTTTCAATATGTGATATCTAATTAATTAAGAATCTAATGCGTGGCCATGAAATTTATATCAAGCTTGTTAATCAGTTTATAGTCTTGACACGTTGCATACAACTATCGCATGAATAATCTTGAATTTCACAATACTTATGTGCAATGCCAAAGTATGAGATAGCTGGATATCCAAGCTAGAACACGGCAGTTGCATGGCCAAGGTCAGAGTGTCCTTTCTTCATTTTACCTTCTCATTTCTACTACACAACATAATGTAGTGAAATATTGTGTCTTTATTTCCAAGGATTTGTTGTTAAGTACCTCCACAAGTCTGCAGATTTACTAAATACTCACATAGGACATTGGTGTAAAATGTTATACGATGTGCAAGTAATATTTCAATTCCTTCTCCACAGACGAATGACCCCTAGTTCTGCTGACAGGTTTCGTAGCTACTGGACTTGGGCTACCTCTCATTGCTGTCACCATATGCAAAAATAAAGCTAAGATATGGAAGTTTATAAAAACCCAATTTGGTAAGATTAGGAATGATCGAAATATAGAAGACTTCCTGGAAAGTCAAGGTCCTCTGGGGATAAAAAGATATAGCTTCTCTGATGTCAAGAAAATGACCGACTCCTTCAAAGTCAAACTGGGAGAAGGTGGTTATGGCTCTGTATACAGGGGAAAACTACCCAGTGGTGGCTCTGTGGCTGTAAAAATACTTAATGAGTCAAAAAGCAATGGAGAAGAATTTATCAATGAGGTTGCCAGCATTAGCAAAACTTCCCATGTTAATGTTGTCACTCTTCTTGGTTTTTGCCTGGAAGGAAGCAGAAAAGCTCTCATCTATGAGTATATGTCCAATGGTTCCCTTGAAAAATTCATTCACAAGAAGAAGGCTGCAGCTGAAACGACAACTCCATCCTTGAGTTGGGACAAGTTGTACCAGATTGCGGTAGGGATAGCTCGAGGACTTGAATACTTGCATAAAGGATGCAGCACTCGGATTCTGCATTTCGATATCAAGCCACATAATATCCTTTTGGATGAAAATTATCGTCCGAAGATCTCAGATTTTGGGCTTGCTAAGCTCAGCACAAGAGATGAGAGCATTGTTTCAATGTCAGATGCTAGAGGGACAGTTGGGTATCTAGCCCCAGAAATGTGTAACAAGAGTTTTGGAGGTGTTTCTCATAAATCAGATGTTTATAGCTATGGGATGATGTTGCTAGAAATGGTTGGAGGGCAGAAGAATGCTGACATTGAAGCTAGTCGCTCAAGTGAGATATATTTCCCACATTTGGTGATATATAAGAAGCTTGAGCTGGGCAGTGATTTGGGACTTATTGATGGGAACAATGAGATAGCAAAGAGAATGACCATGGTGGGTTTGTGGTGCGTTCAGACAATCCCTTCTCATAGACCTACAATAAGTAAAGTGATTGACATGTTGCAAGGTAGCATGGAATCTCTGGAAATGCCACCAAATCCTGTTATGTCTTCTCCTCCGAGATCAACAACGGAGTTTTCTACTGCATCACTTTCAATGGATAGTGATGGACTTGCAAGTGTCTAATGCCAGTCGCTGCTGGAGTTGCACGCGTTGTTTCAAGATTTCCAACAACCAAAAATGTACGTTGATAATAAAGTTAAAGTAGGTGTGAGTGTGTGACTGATAATAGGTGTTAATGATCAAGAGTTAGATGCTTTCATGGTGTGCCTTTGATTCTGTACATGATGTAAAACTGCGGAAAAAATCCTCGTGCATCGATATACAGAATATCAGCATGATGGACTTGTTTTGTGCTTTTTTATCTGCATTTTGCAATGTGCTATTTAGAGATGTTTTTCACTTTTTCTTTCTAGCTTCATTAACTAAAAACGACCGCCAATTAAAATGGTTGACCTTCAACTTTGATTTCTTCAAATTTATCTGTGACTGTCTATACACTCCAACATATTAAAATAAGTTCTCATAAGTTATTTAATGTCAAGTCATCATAAATTATATTTTATTTCTTATAAAAAAAAATAAGTCTATCATTTTAAATTATGTAATTATACTTGAGATCATTTAATGTAATATTTTATTTTTAATGCTTTTAAATTATTTAACTGTACTTAAAATAATTTACTGTAATGTTTTCAAAATATTTAAAATTTAGTTAAAATATTGTCATCCAATTACTAAATTTAACAGAAACACTAGAAGTAGTAAAAATATTAAAAATCTAAAATATTCATGATAATAAAAAAAAGGTATATTTGAAACTAAAAGTAAAGATATGTTTAAAACTAAATCCTTAATCTTTAAAAGATACTTATGAATATGAGTGTTTAAGAGCTAGCCCGACCTAAACCTTATTAGCCGAGTACAAGTTTTTTATTTTGTCATGATCTCGTACGCTTTTTGAATCAGTCCAACCATTAAACAAACAATTACTTTAACATTTAACTTAATTATGGTTAAACTTTTAATAATTTTTTAAAAAATAATATGATGAAACACAATGAGTTTTTCTCTTGGATTACTTGCACCTTTTTTTGTTTTTTTGCTAGGGCTTCTAACTTTCTACAATTGGCCAATGCTCGAGGACCCAATACCATGGGCTTGTCCTAGCAAACTCTGAATTGCGGTTAGAAAGCAGTGAGCCCAAGAACAAACTAAAACATGACCCCAAAAAAATAAACAACAATGATAAATCAAAACAAAAGCGAATGCAAGAGCCCCGAGAGGCTGATTTGTCAACACTTTGGATGATTTGGTGCATCCATCCACCAGACGAATTGGGACTATTTTATAGCGTGTTTAGTTTTTTTTTTTCAAAAAAAAATCAAATCATAGTTCAGATAATTTTTTTTTGACAACTTTTGCTTAAATTATGGTTTAATAATTTTCGAAGGATAAACTAAACATGTTATTCGACTTGTCTTTTTTAAATCTGTAGCCTCTTCCTATTATCATTATATTTTTAACTTTGTGGTATTGTAATTGTTATTTAATTTTATCAATTGATTTTTTGAAAATTGTACTTGTCACAAACTTTTTTTTTATCTTTTTCAAACGTCACGAACTCTTATTCAACATGAAAATAATACAAGGGGCTTGTATTACAAGATGGGCTAGATTTTCTTTTCACTTTAAAAAGGACGGGCTGCATTTACCTTTTTGAATTTAATATTAAAAGATAACACGACATAGTTGGGTTACTTTTAGTGCCTAACCAATGTCCATTATGGTGATTAAATTGTATGGATCAGCATAATCGGTGGTCAGGGAAAAGGGGTTTATTGACATGTGGTTCGGCACTACGTCGTGATAAAATGGAATAAACCTTTCTGATGTTGGAATATTACCAAAAGGAAAGAAATATGGTGCATGCCCTAGCTTGCAATCATACAACAGCATGAGATGGAATCTCTGTCGTTCATGTTGCTATCACTCATAGTAAGTAAATAACTGCGGGAATGGAACTCGGATTAGGCTAAAAGGCTGTTGATTGGAAAGTGTTTTTTCAGAACAGTTTTTAATTTTTAAAACTCAAAACAGATAAAAAAAGAAAAGCCATTTAGATTGCTAGTTTTTTTTATTAGATTAGTTTTAAAATAAAAAAAGCTGATTCTATGTTTGAAAAACAAAAAATAGGAAATAACTTTGAGATGTTTTTCATTTTCTTGTTTTAAAATGGATTGAAAACACGGTGATATAATTGAAAATAAGTTGAATTATTATTTTGAATACATCTTCAATTCTCAATGAAGAATTAACTCTATTGTTTTTTATCCTCTCTCTTTCCTATGAATTAAGTGACCAACATAAGTCTCAACTCTTTTTGTTTTTTTTTTTTTTGGCAATCATATTTAATTTGTCACTTTGGACCGCTGCAAATAGCTGAGAGACATCCACCTATAAGAATACTTATGTTTCAGAAAAATTAATTTTAAAAAAACTTGAAAATATTAATGATTCGCAGATAATTTTTACCGTAATGGGCACCCTACGTCAATATCTTACTAAGTTGTTGCATGTGATGCCTTTTTTTTTTTTTATTGAACAACGAAAAAATATGTAAACAAAAGAAAGACATCTATTATATACATTAAAAATCAACAAATATTTAATATTTATTTCGCATAATTGAAATATTCAATTAATATTATTAAATATTCATTAATGAGTATATTTATGATAAGTTCAGTGTAAAATAAAATTAATTTCACTTGTCTATTGTTGGATCAAAATGTCAAAATTGATTTAAATTTTAAAATATAAATTTAACCGTATTATTAGTTTTAATTAGAAGTCCTATCAAAGAAATGAAATTTCACTTAATTTTTAGATTAATTTTAATAGATTGTTATAAAGGTCAAATACTTAATGATAACAAAGAGCGCATAGATCAATTGACAAAAGCTATTTTAATTTAACTAAAAGTCTTGATTATGCAACTATATTAAAAATATGAAGGGAGAGTTTTAGGACGTTAAGGGTTCTACCCATCTTGAATATGACTGCCTATTCTCAAGTAGGAAGGCATATGTGATTTGTAAAAAATAAAAATCTTAAATAATATGATAATAAATAATTAAATATTATATAATTTTTTTTAAATTGACGATAAAACCATTTTATTATCTTTGAGTTTAATTGTTGTACACACTGTCCAGCAATATAAAGTTGGCACACATTTCATTTTATAACTAACCCTAATTTAAGTTTTAAAAGGTTGTACAGATGATTTATCAATTGTTAATTAGTTGACACTGTAAAAATATATTTTATATTTACTTATTCGCAGTCATTTCAAATTTTGTTTGTGGCATCATATATTAATTAGCATAACAATTCTACACAGATACTAATTTGATTTATGCGATTCATCATTTAATTTTTCAAGCAATATTTTTTTTAATCAGACAATAGAACGAGGCTTAGGAAAGAAAATAATGAGCATTGTTGCAATCCGGCGGTAAAAATCAAGGGGTCGAAAATTCCAAAACAAGCTAATAGGGAAGAGACGCCCATTAAATAAAATTCCTCGTCACACAAGCGTCATCCCATCCCGAGAGCATCGATCACTCACAACTCGCAAGCAGGCAAGCAAGCAAGGTGGTACACTCGTCTTCTTCTTGTTAGCTTCACCCCTGCTTTTTCTCTTTTACCATAATTAATTAAATTTAAACACTAAATCTCTCGCATCTTCTTCTTCTTCGCTTTCTTCTTGTTCTCTCTCTCACACACACTCTCTCTCTTTCTGAAGAGAAATCTAACGCTTCTGGATTTGCGTTCTGTTCGGCTCTGCTCAGGTAGCCATGGTTGTCTTCAATGTTTCTCGCGTTCAGACCACTCCCTTCGATGGCCAGAAGCCTGGAACCTCTGGTCTCCGCAAGAAGGTGACCGCATTTCTCCTCTCCTTTCTTCCACCACTATTTTCAACTCCACTTGATCATTTGCTTATTCTTTTTTTTTTCTTTTCATATTCTTGCATTTTTCGTTTGATTTGTCTTTTTCTTTTCTTTTGATTTTATTTTTCTGATAATTATATTACTGGATCGTGCTTGAAATGAGATCTCCTGAATTGGATCTGCTTGCGATCAAGCAGTTTCCATCGTGATTCTGCATCTGATGTTTTCGCTTTCTGCTTTATATGAATCTTGATTGGATCAGAGCTAAGCTAGCTGACATATATGCAGTATTTGCCTGTTTACATCATAATTCACTGTCATTTTGAGCAATCTGCGATCATACTGATTGTTTAGTTTCTTTTGTCCTTTGGAATCACACTGCAGTGTGAATCATTTTTTTCCCCTGTTGTAAGATCTGTGGCCTGTTTCTGTTTGACATGGATTGTTTCCTATCATTTGCTGCATGTTCCTTGCACCTTCTAATAATGGATTATCTTGATCATTTCAGGTGAAGGTGTTCGTGCAACCTCATTACTTGCATAACTTTGTTCAGTCCACATTTTGTGCACTGACTGCTGAAAAAGTTAGGGGTTAGTGTCCTTCGTGCACACTCACCATTTCTTGTCTTCGAAGATAAATTGTGGATTTATACATATATTGTAAACTGTTTTCTTTTCACCTGTTTCCTTTTCATGTTTTAATTGTACTGCATGTGTGGGATTATGAGAGTGGTTCCTTCCATACTTGTAGGTGGAACGCTGGTTGTATCTGGTGATGGTCGTTATTATTCAAAGGAAGCTATACAGGTACATTTTCACAGCATATTTTTTTTGTTTTTTGTTTTTGGCTTTTTAATGTAGAATCCTTGGTGTCTAAGGTATTTGACTTATCAATTAGGTTATTAACTGCTGGCAAAATTGACAGTATTTCTTTGGAAAATTTCTCTTTGCCTTGTGTTGATTCCTTGATAGTGGCCTTTGATGTAATCTCTTCGAAATTGAGCTTCTTTGGGTTGATGTTGACTAGTTAGTACTGTCCAGCACCATTTAACTTTCTCAGTATTTTCGAGCTCCAAAGTATCATACTATTGACCAGAGACTTGTTTCTTTAGCTTTCTACTTCACCATTGGCCATGCATTTTTCCCTGATGAATTTCTCAAATGAGGGGACATACATTTGTTGCTACAATCACATACTTGTCTTCTTAGTGTTAATATCATATTGTACAACACTGATAGTTTTAATTAATCTGCAGATTATAACTAAAATGGCAGCAGCAAATGGAGTAAGGCGTGTTTGGATTGGTCAAAACGGATTACTCTCAACTCCTGCAGTGTCTTGTGTTATACGTGATAGAGTTGGGGCTGATGTAAGTCATATTTTCTGCAGTGTGCTTCTCTTTATTCTTTCCTCATTCTTTGCCTGGAAGGTGTTTTGTTTCATTGAAGATAGTCCATGAACTTTATGATGCCATTACAAGTGAAAGTAACAAATTTTTTTTTCCTGAGTCAAAGCAAAACAGTGGATGAAAAATTGTGTTATCTATGCAGGGAGCCAAGGCAACAGGTGGATTTATACTGACTGCAAGTCACAATCCTGGTGGTCCTCATGAAGTGAGTACTGCCACGTTTGCTTTTGATTACTGCTGTGTATAATGATATCCAGTATGTGATTTAATGTGTGGATTTCTCACATCTATTTCTGATATCTGAAGTGAAATGAGTAGGCTGACATTTAGCCTGCAGCTTGTTGACTTGAATTATTTTGGGTTAACCTCCTTTGTTTGCATGCAGTTTATACATTTCATGGAACTACGTGATAACAACTTTTCAACCCTTCATTTTTTTCCTACTAAGATGATGACACAATAAGTCATAATACCTATTCTTCTTTTCAAATTCCCATTTCAACTTTCAAAAGGGGAAAGATAGTTAATGCCGCAATGGGTCTCAGATTCAGTTTATGAGGATCTGTTTGGAATGTTAATGACCAATAACAAGAAAAAATGGGAAAACATGCAGTTATGTATGTGTGTGTGTATATATAGTTGAAACAAATTGATAGAGGGGAGTTCTCAGTAGCAAACCAGATTTGGGTGAACAACAAAAATGTGGTGTTTATGTGGTCATTAAAGCATTCCTATGTGCCTTCCCCTCCCTTCCACTAAACAAAATGGCAAATAAGTTTTATACCTGGATGAATTACCTTTTGGTTTTGGATAGATGATGATGAACATAGAAAATTGTAGTTATTCAGATATTGTTGAAATTGAGGGTTTTAGATGGTGGAGGAAGAAAAGAGAGAGAATAGAGATTCAATAATATGAAAGTATATTTGATATGTTGTGCTGTAATTGTAATACAATGAGATAATCCTATTTATAAGTTAAAGACAAAATCTAATCATAATGACATAATCAATCTAAATAAATATAAATCAATCTAAGATACGATATGAAATATTATAAGATATAATGGAGATATTGATAGATATTTCCGTATTTCTAACAGATATAAATAAGTCCTAAGTTAATTAGATCAATATTTTCAAAGGTGAAAGTGTTGAGTAGATCTGTAGATGGATTTTATACTTGGTCTCTAACAAAATGCAATCAATGAATTAATTCACTTTATAAGTTTCTAGCATGTCATTGTCATGATACCTTGCGTATAAAGTTAACTGAGTTATTCTTAATGTCGTTTAGTTCCCATCATGCAGGATTTTGGTATTAAATATAACATGGAAAATGGTGGGCCTGCACCCGAGGGAATTACTAACAAGATTTATGAATACACAACAACAATTAAGGAGTACTTGATCGCTGAAGATCTGCCCGATGTATTACTCAGCCTGCCTATGAATTGTTCCCATTTCTTTATTTAACCAACCTCATTTTTAATTAAGATTGCTAGGTGTTTCATCCACCTAAACCTTGCTCCCAACTCTCTCAATTTGTTTTCCCAGGTGGATATTACTGCAGTTGGTGTTACAAACTTTACAGGCCCTGAAGGACCGTTCGATGTTGAGGTTTTTGATGCAGCAAGTGACTATATAAAGTTGATGAAGTACAATTTTGACAGGATTAATATTATCTTGCACTCTGCATTTACAGAAATGAGCTTTGCTTTATCGAAGTGCATTTATTTGTTTTGTATCACACTGCTGCTTGACCTGCAAACTGGTGAATGTTAACGGAAGAGTATGTTTGAAAATTGGTCATGCTGCAAATTTTCTTTTATTACGTGTTTGTGAGTTCGATTTTGGAAGTAAGGGAGGGAAAGGAAAGAGTTTGTAAAGTAAAATTTTGAGAGTCCAATTGCATTGTAGTCAGTTATGAGCCAGTTGGTCTTCATTTAATAATCTTGATTTTCACAAGATAATCAAACCTTCCTTTGTCAGTGTTTCTACTGATTCATTCCTTGCTTACCCCTCAATTGAAATTTTGCAGGTCAATTTTTGATTTTGAATCTATCAGGAAACTGCTGACATCTCCTAAATTCACATTCTGGTATATTTTGTTGATGCTGTTGTCTTAAACCATGATATAGAATATTTTTCTTCGTTGTTGTATTCTTCAACCCAAAACATTTAGCAATTTTCTGTGATACTATTGAAGTTATGATGCACTACATGGAGTTGCTGGAGCTTACGCAAAACGTATTTTTGTGGATGAGCTTGGGGCACAAGAAAGCTCTTTACTTAATTGTGTACCAAAGGTCTTATTCTCTTGTTGATTAATGCCACGGGTCAGCTTTAAGTTATTCTGAATGATATAGTGATTATTTATCGTTGATTTGTGGATGACTTTCTTGGATACAGGAAGACTTTGGAGGAGGACATCCAGATCCCAATTTGACTTATGCAAAAGAGTTGGTTGAACGCATGGGATTGAGCAAATCAGGAACACAAACTGAGCCACCGGAGTTTGGTGCTGCTGCTGATGGTGATGCAGATCGCAACATGATACTTGGTAAAAGGTAGTGGAGCTTTTAATTCGTGATCAATTTAAATCTCATCTAACTGTTAGCTTGTGATTTATATGTACACCTTGTTTTTCAGGTTTTTTGTCACTCCTTCAGATTCTGTGGCCATTATTGCTGCAAATGCTGTTGAATCTATACCATACTTTTCTGCTGGCCTAAAGGGAGTTGCCAGGTTTCCATCATTCTTTTAAGTCTCTCTCTCTTTGGGGAGGGTGAGTTTTAGCACAATCATAAGGTTGCTGCCTTGTGACCTGAAGGTCACGGGTTCAGATCCTGAAAACAGTTTCTGCGCAAAGTGGGGGTAAGGCTAAATACATTTATCCTCACCAGACCCCACCAAGTGGGAGTCTCGTGCACTGAGTCGCCCTTTTTTTCTGTGTGTGTTACTAGTGCTTGGGTGTGGATGCAAAAAGCACTTGCACACATGTGCAATGCAGTAATGGCAGGAATTATTTGTGTATGTTTGGTAGTAATCTACAATCTTGTAAATTGCAAGTATCTAGCTACTTACTGCAGAAGAGGTAACTAATTGTGTTTCTAGTTGGACTATTAAATAGGAAGGATTTACGTATAAGTTAATACAATGATTTCAATTTTGATATTTGTTGGTGCATATTGCCCCACTCTGTCGAGTTTCTTGATCAGCCATTGGCTGTGGAGTTACTTCCTTGAAACTGTCTTTTGGGTCTCTTCAATTCATGCCACTAGTTTTAATTTTATCAATATATACCAATTTTAAACTGTAAATATTTTTGTAGGAGCATGCCAACCTCTGCTGCCTTGGATGTTGTAGCCAAACATCTCAATTTGAAATTTTTTGAGGTACATTGTTTCTGAGTATAAGTCCAGGTGCACCTGTCACTTTTGGACCAATATAATTGTCTAATTTATTATTCAAATTCAGGTCCCCACCGGATGGAAGTTCTTTGGTAATTTAATGGATGCTGGATTATGCTCAGTTTGTGGTGAAGAAAGTTTTGGAACTGGTATGTGTTTGCTATTCGATTCAGAATGAGTAAACTACCACTTGTGATGATAATCATTGGTCAAACCTAGTTTTATCTTGTGATTATTCCTTGTGTATATGGATAGGTTCGGACCATATTCGTGAGAAGGATGGAATCTGGGCTGTTTTGGCCTGGCTATCTATACTTGCATATAAAAATAAAGATAAACTTGAAGACAAGCTTGTAACAGTTGAAGACATAGTTCGCCAGCATTGGGCTGCTTATGGGCGCCACTATTACACTCGATATGATTATGAAGTATGAGACAATTACATTTTGTCCTACTTTGGTATAATCTACTTTGAAAATGAGTTAACCTGTTCAATTTTGTTTCTTAAAGAATGTGGATGCAGGATCAGCAAAGGAGCTGATGGCATACTTGGTTAAACTGCAGTCCTCACTTTCAGAAGTCAATAAGTATGATAATTTACTACGACCTTTTATTTTAATTGAGACTGCTTAAAAGTATATTATCCACCTGATGCAGTAAAAGCTTTTGCAAATCAGTCTGACGATGATATGACATTCTCTAATGTTATTGATGTTTAAGAACTGCTTTCTACTTCCCAATAATGTATGGGCCGTAGTAATGTCCCAGTCCTTCCTCATTCTTCTAATACTATTACTACAAAAATATGCTTCCAGTGTGAGCTGTCCTACACTAGAGCTTGTAGCGTTTTCCAAGAAAACTCTTCATCAATCAAATTCATTAAATAATAGCATTACAAATAGTAAACCTAAAACAGAAAATCAGAACAATGAAACACAGCGTATCAACCAATAACTTTGGCAATGAGAACTTCCTCCAAAAGAACAAAAACCTTCACTTCTCTAGGCAACATCGACCCAAATCAAAACATAAAAACCAACCCATTGTCCAAAGAACTTAGGTAACTTACAACCACTCGAGTATGACAAATATTGGCTATGTCCTTGACAGACAGCCCCTGAAGTCTTTATATCCTTTCTTCATTTTTCCCTTGAACTTTCTACTGGACCAAGATATGCTCCACATCATGGAAATTGTGCATTGGCCTGCTTCATGTGTGCCATCCTGCTCATGGTCACCTGTGCTGCTGAACCTCTTTTCTTCCCCAATTCATTGCCTAGGTGGCCTTATCAGCCACTTTCTACAACAGTTCCATTTCTCATTGGGAGGCCTGTGTGAAATAGAATTTTTTTGCTGTTGGAATCAATTCTAGAATCATGTAGTTGATGGACTTGGAATCATGGGTCATGGATGTATGTCTTACCATTTTCATTGAAGGGTCAAAATTGCGGTCTCAGCATAAATCTAACAAATTCTATTTGCTGTCTTCGTAGGATTGTTAAGGGAGTAAGGTCAGATGTTTCAAATGTTGTCCACGCTGATGAATTTGAATACAAAGATCCTGTGGATGGTTCCGTTTCATCACATCAAGGCATCCGATATATGTTTGAGGATGGATCACGATTGGTTAGTTTACTGCATGGGATTTTTTTTTTAATATGTTATTACTTATTAGCTTAATGAGAAAAGGAGCAATTTACGGTGAACTTCTAGATTGAAAATGCATCTCGTCTTGCATTTAATTACTAGTTTTGGTTCATCTTTTGCCAATGCTAAGAGTCAATGTTTTCTTTTAGATTGAATTTTTCTCCATTTTTTTTTTCTGTGCCTTCTAATTATTGTCTTTTTATTTTCGAAATGCTGCCCTAGATTTTCCGCCTCTCTGGAACTGGATCAGAAGGTGCAACTATTCGACTATATATTGAGCAATATGAGAAGGATCCATCAAAGATTGGGAGACTTTCCCAAGATGCCCTCGCTCCTCTTGTAAGATGGATATAATGTTTAAATATAAAATTGCATTGCTAAACTTCCAATTGTCTGTCTGACTGAAATTTATCTTAATTATTTACAGGTGGAGGTTGCATTGAAACTTTCAAAGATGGAGGAATTCACGGGTCGATCTGCTCCAACAGTCATTACTTGAATGCATTGTACTGGAGGCCAGTTTGATCCAAAGCTTCAACGAGTAATTTCTTCTTGTCTGTCCGCATTTCAATCCAGTGTTAATCTTATGAGTAGCCAATCTGTATGTTGGTTGTTTGCGGCCCTTACTACGGGCACTTGAGTGAAACTTGAATTACTTCAACTAAATTTTGATGTGACGAATAATTTGCAACTCTGACGAGCACTGATTATATCTGTTGTTAATGTAATGGTTTCTCTTTTGTTGGCTCACACTCCCCTATCCTCTCCCTCTTTCTCTCTTCTTCTGTTTGGGCACTGTTTCCTGTTGAAAATAATGCCTTCTAATTTTTGGTGTACGGATTATGCCGGATAATTTGTTAGTTATATGGGCAGGACCCACCTTCATTGTCCATCACGAGCTACTAATAATGCACTCCTTTTTCTGACGGGTGCACTAAGAAATTACATAAAGAATAGTTACCAACATCTTCAAATCATGTGAGGAGGGACCTTCTATAAAAGAGTAGATTTATCTTTGATGCCATGTATGGTGATTCCAATGATTGCACGTTGATACAATCTTTACTTTCATATTAAGATTGGTAAATTGCAGATGGCCAATAATCTCGATTAGCTAAGTTCAAGTCTGAAAAGGTAGGTTGGACAAAAACTAAACTCTTAAGAAAATAACCCTGATGAAAAAAGATCGCTCAACTCTCCCATTTTTTACGGTTGGACAAAATCTAATTACATGATATTCAGATAAGAACAAAGATATAAAGATATTCTGCGTTTTTGGAAAATTGCTTTTAATTGGGCGTTCTATTGAGTTTCCTTTCCACTTATAATGCACAGTTCCACTAATCTTATATGTTATGAGGGCAACAAAGACAAACGAAATAAGCATCTGTTTTGTTCAACTAAAAGGGACATTTGGCCCTATCAGGCAACTTCGGCGCACCGATGGTTTCAAAGTATCTTGGAGGGGGTTTGGTAGGAAGTAATGTATCTCAATTATTAGTGATATATAGGTTATATCATGATTCACAACATTGCTTTGTCTGTTAGGACAAAGTTTAGTTTAGTTTTAGAAAATAACTTTTAAATTTTGTTCACTTGTTTTTAGTTAATTTTTTATTTTTTAGGATTTTGTTAAAAAAATAGTGAAAATTATAAAACTACTTTTCACTTTTCATTATTTCTATTTTTTACTATTTCTTTCACAAAATTATAAAAATGAGATAATGAAAAATGAAAATTTAAAAATATTATTTGAACCAAATGTATCAACAACCTACATTATTGCTTTTTAACTGACAATGTGGATAGACGGGGAGTGTATGTGAGCTATATGTTATTCATATGGTAATATTGTCATCGTTGTTGCTATTGTTATGACTAATAATAGTTAATTAATAATTTATTATTATTATATTAGTAAAAGATACATATTACTTAATATAATATTTTTATATACCAATTAAGATAAGATGAACTGCTAATAGATTGCCTATGAATACCAAACACTACATGCTAGCATTACCAGCAATTTGAAAAACATCAAATTTTACAAGTGATAATCTAGCTTGTTAGTAATCTTATTAGACAATATACCAAACACAACCCGAGTTTATAAAATTCAATGGGGGCTGTATGAAAATCATCTTTATTAGATTCAGAGTTTGATAAAACAGTTAATGTCTCACAGATTATATATACATATAATTTGCAGAACTATCGTAGTTGAAAATCAAAATTAGTAGTCTAACTTATATTAATTTGATGGATGATCATCTTGTTTCTACAAATTCGGACTAAAAAAGGACTTTATTAGCAGGACACCACAATTAATACTTTTATAATTTTTTCTAGCTTGAGAAAACAAAAGTAGCAAAATACATTGGAAAGTCTCTTTATTTTTTTGCTTGAAGTTTCTTTAATTATTTTATTCAACAGTAATAGTATATTATGAATAATGTGAGAATACCATGGTTGTAATGCAAAACCCTAAAAATATTAGGTAAATGTACCTTTTCAACCAAAAATAACTGCTATGGCATTGCCTCTGAGCTTGTTCGCCGTTGCATGTACATGTATTGAACGTATGCGTTGTTCATTGCTCGTGATAACTATATATTTATTTATGGTGTTTCCCTCTTAGCTTATAATTCATATAGTTTCCGCTATTTATGGGGTCTCCATATTGGCTGCTTAGTAGATATGGAGATTCTAAAGCGTATGGCTTGTTTCGAATGTATGTTTGGCTATGGAACAATTATTGTAAAGTTTGTTTATTCTAACAATTTCATCTTTTTTTAATGTCTTTCTATTATTATCTTAATTTACAAAACAATTTAAAGATAAATATACCTTTGTATTCATTTTTAAAACTAGTTTATTATTACCCGTGCATTTGCACGGAATGATTAATAGTAAAATAGGCGGTATATCAAATATTACAACCAATTATCTACATTTAAATAATCATACTCTTTGCATCAAAAAAATAATCATACTCCGTACATAACTATGCAGTAAAAAAATTATTGGGTTTCTTTAAATAATTATATATATTAATTTCTATAGAATACAATGCTAATAAGGCGTTTGGAAACTTTTAATGAGATAAAATGAAATTCTTATTTTGGAATGAGTGAGTAAATTAAAGAATTAGTTTGGAATAAGTCTAAAAATGAATTAATTTAAGTATTTTTATTATTTTATCTTTTATTAATAAGTTAGGAATACAATATTATATTCAAGTAAGGTTACTTTGGTATTTTTATTTATTGGAATTCATGGTATTTTCACACCAAATCACACCCATTTGGGTCTAATTTCAATTAATTAATTTTGTTGAATTTCAATTCATGTGGGATTTCAATTTTTTCACTTAGGTTATTTTCAAACTATGAAATTCAATTCAATTTCTTGATAGAATTGAATGTCAAGGGTTTCCAAATAAATAACTTGTCAAATATCATTTATGTAGAATCCATGATATGAAAGAAAGAGAACCTATACAATATTCTTTTATAGGATTCAAAAAATTTGAAGTAGCATTAAAATAGGATTTGAAAAAAATTAAAACATTTAATTCATATCTTCTAAATCATTGAAAAATTTATATAACTATTTGAGAAAAATAAAATTTGAAAAAAAATATGAATCAAAACTAATCAAGATTTTATCTCAATAGTCATATATTGATTGAAAAATTTAATTTTTACCATTTGAATAATCTGATAATCATTATATAATTTGATTATTTGTTGCATTATATAATTTTTAGATTATGAATATTTGACAATTATAATTACTCATCAATATTCATTAATAACATTTCAAAAACAATTTTGAATTACAAATAATTTCATATTTTCTCACTCATTGAAAAGTTTATATAACAATTTGAGAAAAATTAAATTAAAAAATAATTTTGAAAAAAATCTGAATTAAAACTAATCGAGATTTGATCACAATCCTCATATATTGATTGAAAAAAATAAATTTCAGTATTTGAATAACTTGATAATTGTTATATAATTTGATTATTCAAAAAATATTACTACTGATTATTATTCATAAATAACAATTCAAAAAAGCTTTCAAATTGCAAATAATTTTTAAATATAACATTCAATATAAAATCACGATTTTCAATTTGATTATCTAATCAATTTTTATATAGTCTAATAATAAGATATTTTCAATTGTAAAATAATTAGGCTATATAATCTAATTCAGATTTTTAATAATAAATTAAGAATTATTTTTTTAAAATCTTATCAATTGTTATTATTAATAAGATTTTTATCATCACCCTGGATGTTATATAATCAACTTCCTTTATCAATCTTATTATTTTTCAAAATTTTAATGATTTTAATCTTATTTCAATTTTTAATTATGTTATTTAATTTGAATCGGAATTGGTTTTCCATTGCATATTTAATTTAATTGAATCCAATTATTCAAATTATTATTTAATCAATTATAAAAAAATTGAACAATAAAATATTTGATGATAAAAAATAGTGACAAATTTGTCCATAACAAAATACGTAAATACAAAAGAAGAACAATCAATAAAATATTAGATATGAAAACTATTAATAATTTTGATAAGCTTTAAACAAAATGATGACTTCATATAGCTAGTCTTTCTCTTACTTAGCAAATTTTCCCTGGTGGTGGATATGTATGATAAGAATGTAGATGGCTCAACAATCCAATCTTCAGTACACAATGACTTAGATGGAGTAACTTATTTAAGTTCAGTTAGAGTTTTAGCTGACATAGAACATGGATCCTGTAGACTACACACATACACATAAAAGAAATCCACTTGGAATCAATGAGATAATTTGTTTTAAAAGATAATATAATTTTAAAGATTTTTAGTATAAATTAAAAAAATATTGTTATTTTATGTAAGTCAGCATCTTGAGAAGTGATCGTGAACAATATTGAATTATCATGTAACAATTTAAAAATAGAAAAGAAATGATATATAAGAGCTTGTTTAGATGTTCTTCTAAAAACAGATCTTTTTTTACTTGATCTTTTTAACTAAGATTTTTTAAAAAATTAAAATTTTATTTATATTTGAATGTAACATCAATTTATGTTTGGATGTAATATTAAAATATCTTTATTTATTATCAAACATCTTTTTTATATTATAAAAAATATCTTTTTTTAGAATAAGAAAATTCTAGCTTCTCGAACAATATCTTTTTTATTTTTTCCAATGATTCTGCTTTTACTTAAAAAATTATTTAAACATATCAAAAAATATAAAAGATCTTTTTTCTTAATTAAAAAAAAAACATCCAAACGAACTATAAGCTAATACAAATTTTTACAATTGGATAAAAATTCAAGTAAAAAAGTGTTAAAGGAATATACTATACATACATCATCAATATTGTATTGGCAAATATGTTCATATATACATGTATTACCTTGATAAAACTTCATTTTTCCAAATTGTACAATAATGCACGTAGTTTGTCAAAGGGCGTTGTTCAAGATTATTCACAAATTGATTGGCAAAACTCTCTTATAAGGTACATCTCAACTTACCTTCTCCCTCAAAAAAATATATGGTGTAGTAGGTGCAATGATTTACATTACAATTATTTTAATGTGTTAATTACTAGAATTAACAACCAATGAAGTGTAGTTTCCGCAAATCATCTAGTTCTAAGACGATTTTGTTGCACTTCTTTCCATCGATGTCGTGATTCTTCATGTTCCCCTTTCCAGTCATTAATCCAATGATATCTATAATTCTGAAATAGTTAGGAGTGATTTTTTTTTCAAAATATTGGTCGGCAACAAAAGAATCGTGAGCAATTATATGCAAACTATTATTCTTACCAACTCTAGTGGACTCCATCTTCTTTCTCTTATAGGATAACACTATTAGAAATAAATTGAAAGCCATTTATTGGTATTAAAGAGTATTTTTCAATCATTCTGATATGTATAACCTTGTCAAAGAATATCCTAAATTTATGTCTGGTAGCCTTGTGTTTTATTTCATTGACATCAATAGAGAAATTAGATATAATATAAACTTTTCCTTCAATAGCATCCTTTTCAAATATCTTTATATATTAAGGCTTAATCATACACGGGATTTGATCACCTTAAAGATATAAAATTTTAGAAAATACCATATAATGAGATAAATTTAAATATTAATAATAACACAATATAAAATAGAATAAGATTAATGCAAAAAAGTACCTCATGGTTCACAACCACTATTTCTAGATAAGTTATCTGACTTTTGTTCGTGAAATTTGGAACAGCCCACAAGCTGATGATCCTAATTAAACTTAAGCCTCCGTACTTTATGTTATGGACTTGCATTTACGTCTTTTATTGAATCAAACTCCGATTACATTGTGTAAGGTGATCAATGTAGAATGGCAAAGGGCTCTAGACAGTATGCTCAAGTAAATCACTTATATCGTTCTGTAAATGAGAATGATGACTAGTATATATAAAAAGGAATGATGATTACTAATATAATCAAATAACTTATTATGTTATAAAAAATATGATATGATTTTATTGTTTTTGTTTGAAATCGTATTTTTGTACAAAAAAAAAATCTGATTTATTTGAAAAATAGAGTCCATTTAAGAAAAATAAATCTCATTTTAATATATGATTTTTATTTAATATGTAAAAGTTAATTAATTGCAAGTACAATCATGCTATTAAATTAAGTATTTAGTATGTGATTTTTAATTGAAACATTTGAATCTTATTAATATAAAATCTGACACAATTAATGTCTTCTCATAAAATAATATTTGATCCTATTCCCACAAAAAACCAAACTCATTTACTTGAAAATCATATTCCTATTAAATTAAATATTTAGTATGTGATTTTTTTAAAAATATAAATTCTATTACTATAAAAATTAACCTAATTAATGTCTTCTCATAAAATAATATTTTAATCATATTTCTATAAAAATATTATTCATTTGAAATTAAATATTTAGTATCTGATTTGTTTACTAAAAAATCTATATCTCATTGTGATAAAATTTGACACAATTAACTGCTTCTTATAAAATAATATTTGAATCCTATTCCTATAAGAAAAATGATTCATTTGAAAATTAGATTCTTATTAGATTAAATATCTCTAACATAATACTTGAATTATATTGCTATTTAAAATAATTTTGATGTTATTCCTATAAAAAAAATTTGATTCATTTGAAAATCAAATTCCTATTAAGTTAAATATTTAATATGTGATTTTTTTAATTGAAAACTTTGAATCCTATTTCTAAAATAACTGACGCAATTAATATATTTTCATGGGTGATAAACCAAATAGTTTGATTGAATGACATGTAAGCTATTACTTTTTTTTTTTTCGGAATACTCTATTTTAGAATTATATATATTTGTACAAATATGTTTTAATTTAAGTTAGGTATTCTGTTTTCATTTTCTACCTTTTATTTTCTCTGGTTTGGTTCAACGTTATATTAAATGGATGTCTTTGTTTCTCCTATTGAAAAAAGTTGATTGAAGCTTGGGCAACCAAATGACAGCTAATTAGAAATGATAGAAGGTGGGCCATTTGTTGGCCAGTTTTTCAATTTCTAAACATCTTATCACCTGCCTTCGTTTTCTTTTATTTGCTTTACCTTAATCGTATTATATATTATCAGAAAACGATATGCCAGTTTACAACTTGGTGCTGGCGGCTGGGTACAGCGCAAGTGCATTAGAAGACTTGACTCGATCAGCATGAACTGTATTATATTCCTACATCGAAATTAAACTAATCAATTGGCCATGCATTCTGCTAATTTGATGGTCAACAGTACCACAAATTAATTCACGATTATAACGTTAACATCAACAAAGGACCACAATCTAATTGTGTTATATTAATTAAAACCAAACCATGTGAGTTTGTTCATGGAAAAATTAATCAGTAATAGTGATCTCAATTATTATAAAGGACATGCTATATACACATGTCCTTTAGTCATTGCATGCATGTGCGATGCTTATCTGATATATTCCTTTTTTCATGCAATAACTAGTTAAGTTAACAGACGTCTTTTTAAGAAGAAATTAAATTAAAGAAAGAAAAATAAACCAAAAGTGGTTTGCCATTTTGGAAATTATGTTTAAACATTGGAGTTCTCATAATTAAGAAGAAACATGTATATAATCAAATTAATATAGTTTTTAATTATTATTTTAAATTAGATAATTAAATAAGTGTACGAGATAATGCTATTTATGAACAGATGTAATCTGATGACAATTTCTTGAACACGAATTAACCGCATCAGATCAAAATTCACATGATCATCACGAAGAACATACTTTTCTTCTTGTGGTGTTCTTACATCTAAAACCTTAAAATGATTCTATCAAACCTCGGCGTCGAATTAATTACTTGAGATTCTCAATTCAAATTGCTTATGACCCTCGTCTTGTATTTTCTTTTGGTGTACTTTTTCTCCTCTAAAATTGTTTTCTATTCGATTTGACATTTCCCAAAACAGAAAGGGAAAAAAAGAAGGGTAATATTATTGCACGTCATTTCAGTTTGCTTATTTGTTTTGTAAGTTTCTGCATCCTTTTGCTTTCTAGAGAAATTTGTCAAGTACATGTTAGCGGGTCCTTCCCAATGCAGGAATTTTAACAAACCGTTCCAATAAGTGATTAGAAAAACAAAAATGACGTGATGTGTGTCAAATTAAAGAAGTGCATGAGAGTACAAGTTAAGTTCACACATATGCAATTAATTAACAAGACGGAAAACGAAACTTGGTTCTTTTTTACAACTTTATTCAACCCATAAGAGATAGTACTATCTATCTATCTATATATCCTGTGGACCCTTTTACAAGTTGTCCAAACAGTACCCTGAAGGCAATGGAAGCAAGTATCGTAAAACACACAAACACAAAGTACGGGCATCTTTTGTCCCATCTGTACAAGGCAAAACCCAACACAAACTACATGACAATTTCCCAACTTTATAGAGTCACTGTCCCATCCTTGCCGGGACCAAGTCCTCTCCAGTCTCCACCACCGATCGAGAAATGCTTATTATACGCTCTAAGACCAAACCAATGGATCAGAATAAGAGTGTCCTTTAATTTACTCCTAGAGCATCCAATGATTTCTCTTCACAAACCTGCATCAAACGGCACGCCGGTACCAGGAATCCAAGAGTCACCAGCAAGGAAATCACCAACAGAGAACTTCACAGCCTCAGAAGGGTCCTTGATGACACGAAACCCTGCCCACTTAACCCTCCCTGCAGTGTTAGCACCAGGTCCAGTGTTCATATACTCACCATAATACAGCGTGCTCAGAGCAAAGCTCCCACTCCATGGAGCCCAACCCAGTGGATGAATCAACCCATCAAGGGTGCTCTTCATCACCACAGTCCTCGAGTACTTCTGCCATGGACGACCCAGAAAGGTCTTGAACGAACCCTGCACGGGTTTCATGTCCCCAGAAGCAGTTACATGGCAGTTGTGGATAACAATGCCTGTGTTCTCGTTGGGGTCGGTTCTTCCTTGGGCGGTTACGGTGTTCTGCTGGTTGCTCATGGGTCTCCTGACATAGATGTTGCAGTTCTGGAGAACGGAGACGGCGTCGCCGAAGATGAAGTCTACGGTTCCGTAGATGTCGCAGTCGCGGTAGAATTGGCGCTGGGCGTAGACGTATAGGGTGTCTTGGTAGCCCTTGAAGCTGCAGCGGTAGAAGACGGAGTGGTCGGAGCCGGAGCGGAGAGCCACCGCTTGGTGGTTCTGTGGCCCCGCCGTGTTCTCGAAGGTTATGTCCCGCGCTATGAAGCCTTCGCCGGAAACCCCTGCAATAATAAACCAGGGTCTTTTCAAACTCTTAATTAATTGGTGAAAAACCATATATAGCTTTTTTTTCCCATATATATATGAGGATTTCTTTGCCTTATTTGGCATAGTTATTGATTTTTAATTATAGCATAAGTGAATTGTGTTATTTTTATTTTATTTAATGAATATTTGGTATTTTTTAAAAAAAAAACTAAGGCAATTTTTATTATTCTTTTCTAACTGCATAGTATATTCTTCTTGATTAATTAAGGTCCGTGTAAAATTCAAGATTATTATTACGACCACTCTTACACTTATAGCAGAAACGCATTAGATGTGCAATCAGTTGAGTGGGTTTATCCTCTTATAAATCATTTTAACACAATATATATTTTGTAATATTATTGACAGCGTCTATACCATATATAATTATAAAAAATATGTATATACAATATAAAATTAAATATGTACATGTATATTTAATTATATTAATATCACTAAAATAAATAATGTGGCTTAACAGGTACGGGATAAAGAGAGTTGTTTAAGTGAAGGGAAGTTTTGAAAAAACAGGCTTGCATAATTTTTTTTTTTTGATACATTATTGATGTAAAAAAATTTATATAAATATTGAATTAATATTATCACGTGGTTCTAACACCCATAACTTTCAAATTATTGTATATAATAACATATGATATATAATTAGATGTCTTTATAAAATATTTTATTATAGACTACTTAGACTAGTGATTCATTAATTCAAGAGTAGTGTTATTCACATACATAAAAAATAAGTGTTTATTGGGATATCCACTTAATAATTATTAAATGTGTGTGATAAATGAAGTGCGTAGAATCCACCATTACATTTAATGATTATTAAATTAGTATCCCAATAGATATCAACTTTTTAAATGTTTGAATAACATTTTTGTATATTTAACTAGATAAATTGTTATTTATATCATTTTTGAGGATATATTTTAAACGATCCTGGGAGGTAACCTTTAAATATTGGGTTGAAAGGGGTCCCAATCGTTTTTTTTTTTTTTGGCATTTTCAACCAGTATCTAAAGAATATCTAGTCTATAAGAGAGTAACAGTAGTCAAATAACTAGATAGTAATCGATTTATATTATTTAATGATAAAAAATTATTTATCAATTATAAGATGATTAGTATTTATTTAGTGAGTAATATATAATAAGTAATGATTAGCATATGTTTTATGTGATGATTGGCACAAAAAATAAATATGTAAAATGACCAATGGGGAAATTGGTTGTTTCTATGATCATCCGTTGTCAGTAGCACTTTGTTGTACTACTGCATGTCCCTGTCCCATGGGGCCAGGTAACGAATAAGATCGGGTTTAGTTTTCAAAGTTCATTTATGAATTTACGTAGCTTGATACCATTCCTCTGAGTAATATATTGGATTGGGATGCACTTACAAACACATATATGCACACAAAGAGACACATGCACATATGCATGTTGATGATGATCTGATCAGTGACACTTACCGAAAGTGGCTGAACGAAAAGTGGTGGAGCCGCCTTGTGCGTTACGGCTGCCGGTAACAATGGTGGCATCGATCCCATCTCCAACAATCATTATGTTCTTCACAGTCTTCTTTATGTCAACATTCTCTTTGTATACACCTGCTTTCACCTGCACAACAACTCTCCTCTTACCACCCATCTTAGCCGCTGCAGCCACACCCTCTGCGATGGTCTTATAGTTCCCACTCCCATCCTTTGCCACCACGATATCAACCTTTGGTGTTTCCTGAAGAAGCCTTCTTCTATCTGAAGCCGAAACCCAATCTGGGAACCCATCTGAAAGTAACCTCCTTCTCCCACCAACTTGTTTAGCCTTTGATGGTGATGATGTTAAAGCCATGGCCTTGCTAATGGACAGAGAGTTGCTAAGCAATTTGGAGAAGTTGCTTAGCATTGATGGGAAGTAGTTTAGTTGAGAGGGAAGTTTGAATTCATTGAAACCGTTTTGACATGTTTGATGGTTTGCAATGGATGCACTTTGCCAGGTTAATTTGTCATTCAGATTGGTTGAGCTCAATGAGCGGTTCAGCTGATATATTGTGTCCTCATAGAGCTCCAAACAATCTTCCCATGCCAACTTGGCACGTTTGTCTTTGAAGTTATTCAGTTCCATGGTTGAGACAAGATTGTGGGCTTTAATGGCTTGGTCCATGGTGACCTTAAGGGCCATATCATGGAAGGAAGATGATGAAGCATCATGGGCTGATAATGTATTGGTGGTCATGTAATGCTTGCACACATGCGGGTATGGGGTTTGGTTGCATGATAATAGTTCTTTGCCATGCACAAGTACAAAGAGAGAATAAAGAAGAATAATGTAACCAATGCAACAGTTTAATAAGAGCTTGTCCATATATGAAAAATGAAATGATGACCAATATGTTTTTTCTAGTATATGGAAAGCTAACGAAGGATGAGAGAGGGTTCTTTTAGAAATGCTTATGAATGACGAGTAGTGCAAGGGAATGGTGCTATATATAGGCTAGGACTGGGCTTTGGTAGGCCATGAAGGTGTACATATTTGTGGGTGTTGATGCACAAGATGTATTGATGAAACACTTTACGGGTCTACATTTGAAAATGTTGTTGCGTGCTATGTTATTTGAGGGGCCATGCATGCCGTTTACGTGAAAATAAAAATGTTATTAGCTAGCGTTACATATTTGTGGAATGAAATTAAAATAGAGATACAGTGAGGAATCTTCTGTTTTTATTCTTGTTTTAAAGATAAAAGCTATAATTTTCTAAACTTAAATTCGTTGAAGCGGCCAATAAAATCTAAGCCACTACTTTATACACCTTAATGTGGGTTACGATTTTTCTTCCAAGAGAGTTTTCTTTTTCTCTTCTTCTTCTTTTTTTTTAATGAAAAGAACTTGTCACGTAAAATTTCAAATAACAATTATTAATGGTACATGCATAACATCACTTTTAAAAACACTAGTCAACTAACTTCGATAGATAATGGTCAGCATAATTGTTCACTCGCCGTTGGCTCCCATTTAATTTGTTGATTTTGATGGCATATTCTCTTCCACTCATCCTCTCTACTTGCAGATAGGAGGATTCATTACTTTCAAACGAAGTTTGATTATTACTAATTTTTTTTAATCGAGTTTATAACTACCCAAAATCCAGAACCCAGGGTCTATTTCTAGCAACTTCTTTATAAAGGTAATCTTGAGTTAATTATGTTACACTGAGATTCATTTAAAAAACCAAAAAGAACAAAAAGAAAAAGAAAAGGAGGACCAAGTGATCGTGCAGTGCATTAATTAGCTGCAGAAGATGTAGCTTTTGTAGCATAACCATTAACCGTAGTTCGCCTAACACACACGAAATAACTCGTGAAGTTTTGGGGGTATTGATCATGATACCATTTTGCTTTTTCAGCTAAGCAAGAACATGAACCATCCAGTAATTAGATTAGGTTAACGTCACACTTCCATGGACACAGTGCTCGCTCTATATCCGGCGCCACCAACAAGCAATTAAGCAGAAACGGTTGTTGGTAAGTCCATCAACCCATTCATGTATAGATAGTGTACACTCGTGTGACACCACGTGGCCCCCTCATGGTGTTCGTTCTTATCTAGAATTTTTCTATCAGAGTATCTAAAATAATAATTTGTGATGCACACGTGTCGATCCAGTGTCCCTTAATTTCCTGATATTCATGCGTCCTAACACTGGTAAATAATGGATATATATTTATGTTTTGTTTTTCTTCGGCATCGCTCATGAGTTGATAATTAGTTCATAATAATAAAAATCATAATATAGTCCTTTTCGTAATCTCTTTCATTACGACAAAGACTACTCCAACCACCAAGGCAAAGGCACAATGGGAAAAGTTGTGTACCAAAGCAGCAGACTTGCCGCCAATAAGTTTATAAGCAACCTTGCCCACACATTTTGTTTCTAGGATTTTGTTTAAGTCAATTTTAATACACTAATTTTAGAATTTCATAATTTAAAGTCACCGGAGACTTCAAAAAGATGTACAATATAATGCATGCTCCCTAAATATATTCAGAAAGACTACTACACTTTACTCTTCCTTTATTAAATTGCACAAGTGAATGTTTATTTTCAAATTAAAACGGAGTATTTGATTAGCAATTTAGCATCACTTGATATATAAATACATTTTGAAATTTCTATCAACAACTGTAATCATTTAATTTGAAACAATCATCGTCAAGTGTTACCTTTAAATTTTATTATATCATTCTCAAGCTACACAATCAATTTGGAAATCGAGCACATCGCTTTTCAAAATATTAGTAAGGTCTATGCATCGTTAGTACTCTGATGCAATGAACACTCGGCAGTTATGTGGCATCGATTTAATTTGGTACCTATCATATTTCATACCATATATATAACTATGTGGCATAACATCTTCCAAACAAGTGTGGGTTTGTATAAACTTGTCATTACATCTATTTATTAAGACTGGTGCTTGTGTTCTGCTACATCGGGTATGGTCCTAATTTGTCTTTCTTGTTTATATTACTCTGCTGAACCTAGTTCATGAACAATCACAAATCGATTAAATAGTAATTCATAAGAAGTTAGCTGAAACTCATAAAACCTTTCACGTACATGAATAGTACTCTTGCATGAAATTTTGCAGCTGATTGGATGACAATTAAGTCTAGCTTTCATAAAGTGGAGCTCCACTTTATATAATATTATCAACCACATAATTTCCTCAAGGAAATTTCCTTACGCATTATCAACCACATAATTTTGTAATCCCCATTAATTTTATGAATGATCAATTAAATGTCGGCCTCCTGGGGCGGTAAGCCAAAGTTCTTACACTAAGTAGCTTTTCTAATTAGTTATCAAGGAAAGTGGCAACACATAATTCGGATTAAGACTCACTAACAGTCCATGATTTGACCTTATTTTCTAACTTATTGTATTGTTATAATCCGTGCTAGCATAACCCTTTAACCTTTGTAATGATGTTGGATCTCTTTTCTACCTATTTTGGCATAACTTGTACGTTTTAGTCTGTTTTCAAACTTTGGTTCTGATTTTCTCCTTCACCGGGCATGCTACCTAATTAATCAGTGCAACATCACTTATCAATGATTTCACTGTATGGCGGGCATGCACGCTAATTTTATCCCATGATAACTGCAGTCACAAAAAATACGAGGATAACTAAAGCTAATTAAAGGAGGGACAAAAACTGAGAATCGTGGCCATTATTGAGCAAGACTTTACTTACATAATGTGTACAGTTAGCTGATAATTAATAGGCACGTCTTTATTGCAAATATAAAATAAGAATTCTGCTAACAAGTAGCTTTTAAGACACTAGTCTAGTGGATAAGTCCTGAATTTTATAATGCATTGGATGTTTAAAAGTTTTATTTTTCTATAAAAAAAATTTATTTTAAAATCCTTGAAGATTGTCCTTGGAGCATAGTTTTAAAACTCGGACCGGTGATCGACTCGGTCGAGACACTGGGTCACTGGTTCAACCGGTGGGTTACTGGTCGAACCGGTTGAACCGGATTTTATTAAATTAGTATATAAAATGCAACTAAGTATTGTATATATATATAATATGGAACATAAGTTATAAAAAGCAAAGCTATCCCAAGTGGTGGGGGAGCTTTTTGCGATCCAAGAAGTACTGAGTTCGACCCCCTGTGCTGAACTTTTGGGTATTTTATTTCACATTTCCAAGCATTGGCGCAGCGTGCGTTGAGAGGACCATGGGCATGCTGGCACGCTGACGCAGAGGAGCATAGGCACATGCTGACATGCGAGGTGGGCTCGTACCGGTTTGATGTTGGCCCACCCGGTTCGCTCCGGGTTTGACCAAAGTTGACCGGTTTAGGTGCGAATCCGGTCCATTCACAGAACCGGACCGGCCAGGTGGCCGGTTCAACCCATAAACTAATTTTATGTACCGCAAAATTTTACGTAACTATCACTTAATGTAAAAATGATGATCTATATGTTATTTGTATGCTTTAGTTTATGCAGGAATTCCTTGTTCATGTGGCCAGTGGGAGCGGTCACACTACATGGTATGTATGCCATTACACACAAATTGTTGCATGATCTACCCAGTGTATATACGAGTTTTATTTGGAGTTTGGAAATCGAAGTCATCATCATGTACGTTGCGCTCAATTTCTGAAAGCGTGTGAGCATTCAAAATAAATTTACGTATACAATCAATTATATTAAATATCATGAAGAGGTTTACAAACAACTTTTGAAACAAATTGTGCAAGGAGAAATGAAGACCATCTTCTGAGATTTTAATTAATAGCAGAGGTTCTACCCTACTCGCCTGGCTTATTTCTAACATCTCAGTTGAGCTTCATTCATGCTATAATATAGTTTATTTCTTCATGTTTGCAACACATTCCTGTTTCTCCACCCACAGCAAAAAATTGTAATCACACGCATTCAATTGTAAATTTGTAATGTCTAAGTTCGAATAATCAATTTCTATAATTTTGTTTGGCTTGATAACAGTGATTGACAGGAGCAAGAAATGTTAGTGTCCAAATAACAGAGTCATAATAACCGGAAAATACATATAAAACTATCCTTTGATATATTTTTATACATCAAAAAAATTCATTAGCATGCATAAATACAAAAAAGGGTTGCGGAGCTTGAGAAGTATACAGAATATAACATCTATCCAAAGAAGGAACATCTAATCTATCCACGTTGGAAACTTGTAATTGACAAATCTTTAAGCTGCTGGGGATCCACCTCAGATGGTGACCTCGTGAGGGCACACTGTGCAGTAGTTGTCTTTGGGAAAGCTATGACATCCCTGATAGAATTAGCACCCGCCAACAACATCACCAATCTGTCCAACCCATAAGCTATGCCCCCTACATTACATTACATATATGATAATAAAATAAGCCCACATAAAATCTATAAAGACTGATCTTATCAGGTTGAGGAAGAATTGGGGCGGCTTATGCTTCATATCTCAACAAACTAATTATACACTGGTCAAATTGCACCAAGAGAAAACTTTCAAACAAAAATGTTTTAAGTACCGTCCAAACTATTCCTGCGCAAATAGAACCATAAGTGCCAAGAAAAACAAGACATAAAAATCCCATAATTGACTAGTTGTAGTAAATATCAAACTTCCTACACGGTCCTCAGTCCTCTCAACTTTCTCTGACCCACTGGATAACAACTCCATAATCTTATTTTTAAAATGTTCCAAGTTCTGCACAGTTTCTTAACAAGGTTGTGCGACAAACTATCATTTTCCCTAGAGAAGTTTGAAACTTAAGGCAAGCCGTAACTTGATTAGGCAACAAATAATGCTTAGGTCCCAAGTTTTAAATTGCTTGCTAGGCTGTCTATGCTTATTATTAACTGGAAATCAGTTGACACAGTGGTGTTTTCAAGAAAAGTCCATGCAAATCTGGTTCACTCTGTTCCTTCTTCACATTCAACCTAATCCTCCAACATAACCATCAATGAAATACTTTTGTCTAAATTGCTGTTTGCTTTCTCTACAGGGAAGGGATGGTTAGGGCTATATACAATTTTAGAATATGTACAAAACTGCATACCATGCGGTGGAGCCCCCATGTCAAGCGCTTCAAGAAGATAACCAAACTTTGATTCAGCCTGAACAAAATTATACGTATAATCCATGTCAGAAAAGGTATCAAACATCTTGATAGGTAAGCATTCATCCCAATTGCTGAACCAAAAAACGTTGTATGTCAATTGTGTAGGATCATCCAAGGAACATAACCGTAGTTTGTACAAAGAAAGCTATCTCAAAATAGTATATGTACATGTGCACAAGTAAATTCATGGCATCAATGCAAGTCCATGTAGAAGCTTTTTGAACTGAAAACACCAACATACAATGAGGGTCGTGTGAACCTCCAGAAAAGAACAGGCAAGTAAACAAGCAGTTTGGAACCAATTGTCCAACCCATGTGATCTAATCCCCAAGGCAGACATATAATAATTTCACTTGTCTCTTGCAATCTCCCCTCGATCTATACCATTTCAGAAAGCCTTTTGTAACAGGCTCACACTTTTCTTTCCATTTCCTCATTAATAATGATAAGATGATTCAGATTCACACCATTCATTTAGAAACAAACCATTTGCTTCAGGGGAAGGAAAAAAAGCCAAACCTAGTATTCTAACAATAACAGAATAGATGGTGAAGCAGAATAAATTCCGTCTTACAATGGGAAAAAGCAAACTGTACATAATTCTACTCCAAACTTGTCCAGCCAACAGAAACATTTCATGAACATGCAAGATAGAAAATATTAGTTAACCAATAAGCATTAGAATGAAATCTTAGTTATTTTTCCAGATTAATGGTCCACTAACCTGCTCCATTGAGATGCCAATAACCTCCAAAACCTTTTGCTGTATATCACGCTTATAAATTCTGAGACTTCCCCCACCAATCTGACAGAAACAGGCACAAATTAATTTTATCAGTTATTCAGATGCATATTTGGTAACTTTATCACGTTTACAGCCTACAGGGAACAGTAAGTAATGAAGAAACAAATCTCAATTACCTCCACCCCATTGTAGACCATGTCATAAGCCAATGCACGGGCAGATGTGAGGTCGTTCATGTCTTCAGGATTTGGGGCAGTGAAAGGATGATGCAGAGCCTGCACAAGACAATTACTTAAAGAAGAATATAAGAATATGGTTAATTATAACCAAAAACTTTGCAACGAGATATCCTAACTGATGCTTAAGTTAAAAAATCTAAAGCCAATGGACAAATTGAGCAACATTCAGGTATAAACCGGCGAAAGGGAATTTGTCAATTCAGATCATGAAATGAATTCAAAGAAAATGAGAAAGGAACAGAGAAGATAACTGTAATAACAAAGAACAATCATAAAGTTTCTTAAGTAAACATGCAATTATATTGAGAAATACATTGCTGGATTTAACTAAAAGCAGAACAGACCTCAACCCTCTGCTCGGTATCATTCCACTCAAACATTGGAAAATCAGTGATCCACAAAATTGAATGCCTGCCCTAAAACTCAAACAAAGATAACCAAATAATATCAGAGAAAGGAACGGTAGAGGAAGAGAGAGAGAGAGAGCATTTTCTTTTTCTCTCAACAGTCAGATCCAACTTACATGGTCAATCAAACCAAGGTCATTGGCTACATAAACTCTAAGACGGTCTAGAGTTTTATTAACAGATGCATGATGACCAACCGCAAATAGGATAAGATCACCCTGTGAGGCAGAGCATTGCTCTAACAAACTCTCTCTAGTTGTAGCATCCATACTTGATACCAATGCAGAAATTCCCTCAATTTCCCCTAAAATCAAAGGTTTACACAATAAATAATGGAACACAAATATAACTCAATATCAAAAAATAATTATTAATAGAATATCCATCCTTTACCATTATCCAAGACCTTCAGAAAAGGTAAACCCTTAGCACCAGCTTTGAGCGCTTCATTGTAAATATCACCTTTCTTAAGAGCTGAATTTGAGTAACTTTTTGCACCAGAAGGTACACATAGCACTTTAATAACTCCCCCATTCTCCAAGGAATCAGAGAAAACCCTGAAGGAAGATCCTAAGAAAATGCCAGATACCTGCAAGCCCAATGAAAAATCGATACCTTAAGAAGCAAATATAGGTAAATTACCACAATACAAATTACAGCACAAAATAACATTAACAATGATTTCCAACAAGGTGCTGCAGCAATCCATACCTAATCAATGAGTTTATGAACACAAAGGTGGATCATCTATAACTAAGCGATCCTAAAAAACACGATGTTATGGAGGAGGAAAAAGAAAGATCATTACATCTTTTAACTCAAGATCAAATCTGGTATCTGGCCTGTCTGAACCATATCTACTCATTGCTTCAGCATATGTAAGCCTGGGAAAAGGGTTTGGTAATTCCACACCTTTAATATCAAGAAAAACCTGCAACAAACACTTCCTGTTTACACTATGCGATGAGATGTGCATATATTCTAATCTGGAACAGAAATTTCGAAATTGACATTAATAATTGCCTCTCAAATAATCTGGAAGTCACCCACACTCGTATATTCAACTGTCCTAAATCACCCCACCAATTAGCTACATGCTTCAATTTTTACAGTGAGTGTTACGTAAAATCAAGCCAACTAAACCTAGTGAAGAAAAAGCTTATTTGTTGTTCAAAAGATTTACCAAGGCTGTACACTAGTTCTCAACCTTTATCTTTTATTAGGGATAGAACAAAGTGACTAGATAAATTTAAGACATTAAATTACAGAGACGAAGCGGTTATAAGAATTGCAAATTGACAACTGTTTCCCTCTCTCAATTTCTGCTCTCTAAGCCTCCTAACAGGATTAGTCTATTTTCTATTAAAATCTGTCATTAGGAACCATCCATTTGCAAACCATTTTTATACTCCTAAATCTTCCATAGTGTTATTTGATATATTTTAAATAAGTAAAGGAATTTCCCATCTAACTTTGCCCTATTACTCCATCCAAAAGATTTAGCTCAAGATATGTTTTCATTACTTCCAAATTTAAAATAATTGACAAGTGTATTATTATAACCAGTAAGAGGTCAGATTAAAAATGGCATAAGCTAACCTTTCTTATCAATTCTTCATTAAGAGTCAGCATATGCTCTAAAGGAGTAAAAGCCATTTCCATATCTAGCTGGGTGAACTCGGGTTGTCTATCAGCTCTTAAATCTTCATCACGAAAACACCTGGAAAAAAGGAAACTTGGATCACAATTGCTTTAATTTTTTTATAGAGCAATGCTTAAAGATTTAAGTTCAGTTTATCTTAAAAACACAGAAATTGTATGTTCTCAGTTTATGTATGACACTCAGACCAGAACATTCTTATGCAGAAAAAGAACATTTGATGTGGATAAAAGGGGGGAAATGCTACAAAGGGGGGGGGGGGGGGTTGACATATCAAAACAGAAGTCAAGATACAAGGAACACATAAAAATGAACAATGCAGCAAGACCAACAAACTCTTGGCATATCTTGAACACATAAATATTGATATGATTCAAACATAAAAAGAAAATCTCACCTTGCTATCTGATAATATTTATCAAAGCCAGCTACCATTAGCATTTGTTTAAATAGCTGTGGACTTTGTGGCAAGGCATAGAATGTTCCTGGCTTCATAATTCATATGAAAGTAAATCAACAATACTTACATAATCGAAGTATCTCACACAAAATACAGATAAAATCATAAAAGACTTATAATGCTTTTCCCATCATAAATGTTTACACTGCCAATACATAACAAAAAGATGTAACAGGGTGATGCTTTAAGAGTGTATGCATAAGGTAAAAGCCCTGTCCCATTGAGGTATAAATAAACTCTCCTGGATTTGGGTTAATAGATCCCATCAAGTCGGAAATTCAACATTGTAACTTCTAATTGATCTGGTTACACAAAAGCTAGACCTAAATTGCCACACTGTACTTTTGATGAGCAATATCTTTTCTGTTGACTTCTTTACAATATTGAAATTGTAACCCATCAAACAAAATAAAGACAAATCTAATGCAAGGTTGTCCTAACTGGATCTCCATATTACTGATAAGGAGGGACCCAATAATATCATATACAAATAAATCATTAAAGATATATTTGGGAAATTTAAGATCACAGCCTTAGGTTACAATCTTGAGTGAAATAAGCTGTAACAAGCAATTGTAAGACTGCCAAGAGATGAACATATGTAAACTACCTGGATTCTTGATGGAACTAAATAATCTCGTGCACCTTCTGGTGTGGATTTCGACAGTATTGGAGTTTCAATCTACCTTATGACCAAAAAAAGGGTAAGATCCACACAGGATACCAAGTACCAACAACCACAGTGAAGTAACAATGGAGGGCAAGAGACACAATAAAACATTGAGAGAAAACAACTCAAATGATAAACTCACAGGATAGTACCTCAACAAAACCATGTGTGTCTTCTAGATATCGTCGAATGAGTTTAACCACTTTATGCCGCAGCAATATGTTGAAACTCATTTGCTGCCGCCTTAGATCAAGGCATCGATACCTTCCAACAAGTAATCATAAGCAATAGATCTCCCAAAAACTAACATTATGCAATAAAACAAACTTCTGAACATGGTACAAAGCGTCAGTAGAAAAAAAATGTAATGCACTGAATGTGTCACACTTTCTATCTTCTTAATCAATAGAAAATGGAAAAAGAATAAGAAGAACAAGGGACGAAAACATAAGACCAGATAAAAGTTAAGTGTATCAACTATTTGACTTGAGCAAGATAGAGAATAGAAGTCCATTTTGCTGCCAAATTGACAAGTAGACTAATGTGAATTTTTGACATCATGATAACCACAATTGTACGAGATATGAACCAAGTCAAACATAAATAAGCCATTGACTGCCTCATGCAACTAGGGTACTACCTCAAACGGATTTCCTCTTTAAGAGAATCTTTTGCATCATCAGCTGTCGTAACTAAGAATGGCAACTTTGAATTTACAGCATTTAACACGTGAACACTAGTTGCAGCAACCTGCCACACAAATATACATATCTAACTCTGACAGATAGGAAAAAAGAGGCATAAGTAAATAAAACATTTCAATCAGGACAAAAAAAAGATTGTCAAAGCTCCAACATCAATCACCAATTGGTTAGAATAATACGTATTTCTTCGCAGACTAACAAGTAAGGAAGCGGGGGAAGAATAGAAATTAAAAAAAAAAAAAAAACAGAACTTTCACATGAAAAATTAAAACCTTTTCAACAACCAAATTGCTAGCAATCCAATAGCAAAATGAAATCATTCAGTATTAACGATATATACCTCAATGAAGCCTGTTTTCATTTTCTTGTTGATCGACTCACTTGGCCGAGACCTGACAATACCTTCAATGGCAACCACGTACTCAAGTCTCAGGTCATTTACAGCAGAATGAGCATCTGGAAATTCGTCTGGAAGGGTCGTAACCTGATGTTCAAGTTCAATTAGTGCACAACACCAGGTACAACCACAAAACAAATAGCAGTGATACTAAAAATACTAAAATCAGGAAGAATACTAAAAGCAGTACTAGAATGCATAACCGAAACGACAATAGCAGCAAAGATTTAAAAAAAAAATTATGACGAAGCAGCATTAGTAAAACAAAATGCTTCTTTGAAATGAATGAGGTTAAGTATAAAATTATGAAAAAATTTCATATACTATTTGCAACAGGCATGTGATGTACCTGAACAATGCCAGTATGGTCTCTGAGATTAAGAAATGTGAGGCCACCATGGACCCTGTGAAGGGCAACCCACCCACAAAGCTGGACCCTTTTACCCACATCGTTTGAAGACAACTCACCGCAGAAAGCAGTCCTAGAAACCCAATCAAGAGATTCCTTGAGGGGAAAAAAAGAAGTCTTAGCAATAGCATTGGATGTGAGTGTTTCAGAAGCGGAAGGAGGTGGTTGTATTGAAGCTGAAACAGAAGACAAAGTTCTAGCTCTGGAAAGAACCCTTGCAAATGGAATGAAGGTGTCTGAAACGCTGCAGAGAAAGAACAAGGATGGCCTGGGGCGGAGAACCATCAAAGGCAATGCTTTAAGGAATAGAGACATGTTTCTATTCACAAAATATGTAACAGATAATGGGTACCCACTAAAAATTTGTCCTCAAAGACACCTTGAATATTCAGAAATTAAACAAAAAGATTCAATTTTGATTTAGAGGAAACAAAATGAATGGTTGAAGCAAAAACTCATGAATTCAGGTAAAAAGACTCAAATTTGATGAAGATTCAAGCTAAGAGGAACAGTAGTAACTGTTGAAAATTCTGGGTAGTGGAGGGGAAAAAGAAATTGAAGAATGGTAGAACACATGCTGAAGAAGATGAAGAACAGTGGAAGCAGCACACAGCGCGAGCAAGAACCTCAAGTGTTAGACGGTGGCAGAAGAAAAGATAACAGAAATCTTTTCTGGTAAAAAGTTTGGTGAAGGAAAAACACAAGCCCAACCGGCATTTGCAAGAAACAAACTGTTTAGTGGGTTTGCAAGAAACGACAATTTCATGGGCTGGTTGGAAAGGGTCCAAAAAGTGCAACTTAAACCAATTGAGGAAGTACAAACCGATGGGCCTAAAGCTTCTAAGTGAAATTTGGGCCTATTGATCTGCTGAAAAACATTCACTTGGGCCTATGACGATCATTTGTTCAAGTTAAAAGATTGTCAACCACGACAAAAAAAAAACCGATTGAAAAATAAGAGCGATTCTTAATGGGTTAGTTCGCTCTCTCAAAGCTAACCCTTCGACCGAAAAAAAAGAAGCTGAACCCATGTGTGTGTAAGACCGACGCTTCAAATAAAGTAATCTTCTACAGACCGAGAAAATAAATTAATTAATACACTAATCTTTTAGGTGGTGGCATAAACCAAAATTTAGATTTTTTTTTTCAGAATTACCCAAATCAAAGTGATTTCCTTTTTCTAATAAAAAATCATTTATGGTTCAACACATTTAAATTATCTATGAAATTGATTTCTCATTCAAATATTTGAATATTTCTTGTCTCATGGATTGAGGATGCTTATATCCTCAATTTATTTCTTTAATTTTAGTTATTTATACACAAGTGTCTCATTTCTAATTTATGACTGATCATTTGAATAACAAAATGTGCTCCTCGTGATTCTATTACTGTTTCAGTTTGACCTGTTTCGGACATAAGGAATAAAATATTGTCATAATGTCCATAATTTGTTGCTTATAGTTCTATTTGTGTTTCGATAAGGGATGCAAAACTTAGACATTTGGCCGAAGTCTAATGATTAATAAGTGACTTAATATAATAAAGGCAGGCATTATTTCAAAACCCTAGAAGTGAGTGTTTAAATGCACCCAATTAAATTTAAAAGGTAGAAAATTAAAATTTATATTTTTAAGTATAGACCATGCAAAATTTAAGGGGAATAGATTAGGTGTCAACACGATATCTAAAATGTGAATGGTTGAAAAAATAATTCTTATATAATAACAACGATAAGAACAGTTCTGAAGTGTCCGTGAAGCAAACTTTAGCTCGTACGTACACCACGAGGCAACAGAGTATCATCAGTTTTTCAATATCTGGGGACCATATAAAAACCTTCATATATATACATTAATTTATTAGAAGTAAACAACTATTCTCTCCCGTGAACCTCTAGCGATCGAGCTGTCTGTGATGGAAAGAGTGGAAAGTGTGTCGTTTATGTTTATGGTTTCCATGCTGAGTAACCATATAGATATATATGTTGTGGCCAACTCTTTGTCCCACTCTCACTTGGTACCTGCTTAGCTTCTAGTCTTTTCATTTCACGGGCTGCATCTGCTGTCCCTAAGCTCAAATCCAGAGGGTACTTATGACGAAGCCAAACAATTCCCCAACCTTGTCCGCTCCTGTCACTCTCACAGCTGTGTTTGGAGGCTCATCATGCATTTCATATGGGAGGGAGAGTGGTGATAGGGCTAATGTGGTTGAAACTTTTAGAGACATTATTCACATCTTATTTTTTGGGTTCACATCTCCCTGAATTATATATGTTGGATATATCAATCCATTTATTTTTTGCTCTATCTCAATTTATGTGCTCTTATTTAATTTATTTTTATCAAATATCACATGCATATATATCCACATTTGCAAAACAAATTATAACAACTTGCAACTCTCAGTTATCCGAGTGAGATTACTTGAATAATAACTATAAATATTGATTCATTTTGTGGTCTTCTTATGGAGAATGTGCATTATATATGTGTTAGACAAATGAGTTTTAACACAATTGTGTGCCAAAAAATATTACACACCCCGGCCCAATATTTTCCCTGGCTAATGTTTGTACCGAAAAGTTCAATTAGTCCTTCCTAGTTGGTTCAGAATCAGAGTTGTTACGTGCGGGGAGAAAAGGAAAGTAGAATGGAAGGTGTTTGACTATTTAATTTGTACCTTAAACAAACACTGAACAGATGAAAATGAACTATACATATAATTATTGCTTGCTATGGCCAAAGAAACGGGCAAAATTCAAAAAAGAACTTAATTCTTATGCTGAACAAGGATCGATTCTTTCTGCACTAACTAAAAGACAATTGCTTGATTAAGCGTTGTAGCTAACGCAATAATTGGCTGGCTCTTAATTAGTTAATATCCTTCCCTACCCTTCTGTAGCATGCTTGTATATTTAAATAGAAATATAATTAAGCATTATATTAGTTATATACGCATATTTTGTCTTATTTGACGTAACAAACTGTCCTCAAACAAATTAAATTCTGCATCTATGAGTTGTTTCGATCCTCGGGATTGTATGATATAATTTTTTGAGGTCATTCTAAACAGTACATGAATTGAGTGAGAAAAAATGAAACAAAAAAAAAATTAAAAATATTTTTTAATATGTATTCCATAAGTGTCTCCGAATAGTGTTTAATAGGTACACCAGCATTATCATTTGGCAAATACAAAAAGCCAAAAGCATAGAGGCGAAAAACCGTGCTGGTGTAGCTTTGTGGCTCATAAGGATGCGTAGGTTGTGAAACGCTACCTAACACAAGCACTGCCCATTATATTACAGAAAGTGCTTCCCCAAAACGTGCCACTCCGAACCCTTTTAAAACTTAAGTATATGGTACACTTTATTCGTTTTCAATAAAAAAAAAAAAAAAGAAACTCTAATGAAAGAGAAAATAACAGACAGCATCTTTTTTTCTATTCATGAAAAGAGATGCAAAATCATTGGTAAATGTTTTTCCATTAAAATCACCATTGCGGATCAAGCACCGCATAATTTATTCGTATCCGTTTATCCTTCTTAATAAAATTTAATCAACAAAAGACAATGGCATCGCTTGCACGAGTCCTTACTTGTTAGAATTGTATTCATGTAAGAATCACTCTATCACTAACACTAAATTGATAGATAACGGATCGGTGACAAAGTGTGGATGAATAAGTCACATGTAGATTTAGTTGAGAATTCATATACCCTTTCCTCAAAATCTAACTTCTGTTTACACGTAATCTGATTACGTATTAAGGGCATGGATTATTTAGACTCAATTGGATTCTCGCTTTATAGCTTGATTAGACTGCTGCTACACTTTCTCATAAAACAGAAAAGTTAAAGGTTAACCTGTCTCATTCACAGCTTCATGCATTGCGTTTTTAATTCTAGTTAATCAAAAGAGGGATAAAAAAGATATATAGATTGTGTGTATAAACATCATAATTGAATGGGAAAAGGGAAATATTCGTGCATGGGAACATAATCAGGAAGATCAATCATGCCCTGCAGTTCTATATATAAAAAAATAATGGAATCTAGTTGATAAAGAGACTGTTGTGGACCCTCCAGATCAGGTCATTTTCGTTTTGAATCATGTCATTCCATTGCATGATTGACAAAAAAAAAAAGGAAAAAAAAATCCCTGAAATTAAATTCGATCTTAATGACCACAAGACTGATTGAATGGTCGCAGTGTTTCGTCCGAATACATCAAAGTACTACTACTAAATTGCAAGCAGAATTTACCTTAGTGTCAATTGTGTGAATGTTAGCTTGCGCGGTATCTGTGTTAACAAATTCCGTGTTAGCCAACTTCATCAAATTATTATGATGTTGAACTTGAAAGTTGAAATATATATATATATATGCAATCAATTCGAGGTCTGAATATCGAATAGGACAATTCCTTTCACGTCACACATGGGGTTAAAACATTTTAACCCTGTATAGTTAGAGCATTAACACTGATAGTCGCTCATCACGCTTCTTGTAATAATTATATGCTGGTTAACGATAAAACAGTACCCCATATTGTAACTCACACTTTCGGTCTTCATATTTTTCTCATAATACTTAAAAAAAGTATAAAATAAAACCGTAAACATCATTGTGACACAAAAACATATCAATACAAAAAAATTATTCTAATATTTAAAACTAAGCCTCCAATTAAAACACTCATATAAACAATAGAGATCATCATCTTATCCAACAATAATAGAGTAAATATCTTAATTGAATATCTGTTTTTAAATGTTAAAATAATAATTCTCTCTCTCATAACAAAGTCCTCATGAAAAAGTAAGTCAAATAACAAAGGCCTAAAAGCTTTAATTACTTACTTTAAACCTTTTATAACCACAAACAAACTAAAAACCAACCCAAACTAGAAGAGCAAAAATTACAGCAAAAGACCAAAATTTACATTGAAGCTGGAGTATTCACATCTTTCTTTCTTTTTTTCCTGCTTTCTCACACTATACTTTTGACTCACACAGTGAAACCTACGGTTTTGGAGAAATTTTTTTGTTTTTACTCAGTTCGAAAAGTGATCATATCAGACGGTCACAAATCTTCAGGTTCGAACAATGTCTAAGGCATTCCCTTGTTGGCGTAGGTGTTG
>JAVHNL010000034.1:0-25000 GCA_031216105.1 Dalbergia cultrata | reverse complement strand
AGTAAAAGGCCCTCAGCGCAGCCTCACTCATATATAGAACCGAAACAGCAAGAAGAGGGATCGGGATGTAACTGCAACAGCCAACAAAGAAGAGGGAGAGGTTCGGTCAGTAGTTTAGGATGTTGTTTTTCTCAGATCTCATGAATCCATAGGTCACAACTCACGACCATTGATGCCGCAGCTATTCGTGGTGTGAAAAGAAGAACACAGATTTTCTTCTTTTTTTTTTCCCCCTCTGAAGTAGGTATAAGTAAAAGGTTTTAGCGGATGATGTTTTTTTGGTTTCTATTGCAGAAACACTTTAATTTTTAGTTATCCTCGTTTTTACTTGACTAAGAAAGCATTCACGACTGTCATTAAAGCTATTTTAAAATTATACCTTTTCCCACATCATTTTCCTAGTAGTCACTATGTGGTCCCAACCAGACAAGTGACCATATGAGACTCCACCCCTTATTGATATCCCTATAACCAACCCCCACCTTTCTCCTGCAACCAAAGAAATTAAAGCAAAACGCATAAACGACAAAAACGGAAAACCAACGGATGCTCCCCGTCTTTTGCGAATCTCTCTCCCCTTTCACTGTCTCAGTTCACAACTATACACTCAAAACGACATCAGAGGAAACAAAAAAAAAAAAAGAAATGGCAGCACCAAACAACTCCCAAACTCCCAAACTCGCCCTCTCTTGGCCCGCCCGATCCTTAATCTCCTTTTTCTGCGCCCTAAACGACGTCGCATGCCGCAGTGACGGCACTGTTAACCGCCGCCTCCTCAACCTCCTCGACCTCAAGACCAGCCCTAAGGCCCACCCCGTCAACGGCGTCTCCACCAAAGACGTCACCGTCGACGCTGCAAAAAACGTCTGGTTCCGGGTCTTCACCCCCACCGGCGCCACCGGCGACGGCGGCAAACTCCCCGTCAGCGTGTTCTTCCACGGTGGCGGCTTCGCGTTCCTCTCTGCCTCCTCTTTAGCCTACGACGCCGTGTGCCGGCGATTCTGCCGGCGACTCAACGCTGTAATCGTCTCCGTCAACTACCGCCTCACACCGGAGCACCGGTACCCCGCCCAATACGACGACGGATTCGCCGCCGTCAAATACATCGACGAGAACCCCTCCTCCCTGCCGGAAAATGCCGAGGTGGCGAATTGCTTCCTCGCCGGCGACAGCGCCGGCGCTAATTTGGCACACCACGTAGCAATTCGGGTGGCGGAGTCGAAGCTCCGTAGAATCCGGGTAATCGGACTGGTCTCGATCCAGCCGTTCTTTGGCGGCGAGAAGCGGACGGAGGCGGAGCTCCGGCTCGGCGACAAGGCCCCGATGGTGTCAGTGGCGAGGACGGATTGGCTGTGGAAGGTGTTCCTTCCGGACGGGTCGGATCGGGATCACAGGTCGGCCAATGTGTCCGGCCCGAATGCGTTGGACCTGTCGGGTCTTAATTTCCCGCCAACGCTCGTGTTTGTTGCAGGGTTTGACCCCTTACAGGATTGGCAAAGGAAATACTATGACTGGTTAAGGAAATCGGGAAAAGAAGCTACACTAATCGAGTACCCAAATATGTTCCATGCTTTTTATATGCTCCCGACTTTGCCCCAAGCATCTCAATTGATCTCGCAAGTCAAGGATTTCATCGCCAATTGTGTGTCCAATTCCAAATGATTATGATGTACATGTAGATTTCTAGTTTAAATTATTATTAATGTTATATAGGTAGTGATGATCACTCAGGCATGCATGTTGGATGATCAACATTTGCTAATGTTTCTCTTTTTCATCTTCGTTGTGTATTGTACGTATTTACTTTTTTTTTTGTGATTTCTTTGTTATCATCAAATTTAGGATCTTGGTTTGCGAAGGGTGCTGTTGATCACGTAATTATATGCCTCACACTTACATTAGTGCTTGTATGGATTGAAATTTTGTTGAAGTTTGGCCCGTATAGGTGGATCCTATTTTGTTGATGTGTACCTAGAGCTAGGTTGCCTGGGAAAGATGATTTCCGTCCGGTTTGAGAGATTTGGCTCCTCAAACAAATGATGATTTAAGATGTTATTTTTTAAAAAACCTATTTTGAAAATCAAGTTTAGAAACAGTTTTTTAATAGTAAAAAATAAAAACAAGTTTTAATATCTTCTTGGATAAACTTTTTTAAAAACAACCTTAATTCCCAATTTGTAACCAAAAAAACCTTAGTTCCCAATTTCCTCGAAACAGGCCCTACAGTATCACACCGAAGAAAAGGAATAGAGGGCTTAGACATGGAGGTGGCAGCGGCGCACAAAGGTGACAAGGGGAAGAGTGCGGCTGTGGTGTGCCACTGAGGAAGAACAAAGTTGCCACTGCTTGTTTGTAAAACATCTTTGAGCTGTTTTTCTCTTTCTGCTTTTAAAATTGGAATTTTTTTTTTTTTTAAATTAAAAGGAAGTATATAGCATATCAAACAAGATTTTTTATTTTTAAAAATATAAAATTATTTTGGAAAGCAGCTTCCAAACATGCCATTAGTTTCTAATTTTCTCACTTTACATACTTATCACCGGTCAAATTCTGGTTTGAGTGACGGGTGTTCAACATTACTGACAATTATTGAATTGGAAATATGGGTGGATGCCAGCTACGTTTGTCTGACTCTGACATTGAGAGATTTGAGATTTTCGAGATGTATTTATTTACTTGGGAGGTTAGCTTGTGCTAAAGTTTCTGGGCGGATATATATTTTTACAGAAGGTTCTAAGGGTTACATAAAAGGAATATTTTCGTCATTTGGCAGGATCAGTTCAGGCAGGATTCAGACTAGAAATTCTTGCAAAGGTTCAAGAGAGTGAAACAAAGTAATCTGCCCAGCTTAAGCAAGCATTTAACCAATATATTTGAGAGTGTTTGTGCCTTTTTTAACCTTCGGGGTTCTAGCTACCTTTTGTGATCATGTAATACTTAAATCGCTTTCAATATTTTCTGTATACTGTTTAGGGTTTTCCACTTTTCCTACTTATTAGTTCTTGCTAGTTGGTTGCTCAAGACCTTAGCTTTCAGAACACTTCATGTAAGCTGTTACAAGATCACATCTGAGAGCTGTATACCATCACCCAAGACCATAATTTCAATGGCAATGAATGACAGTTCTTTTGATAATTTGTGCCTCAGGGTGATTATAATCAAATGACTACTTCGGTCTTTCTTGGGATTGCACTGCATCACTTGTGTTCTTTTTGTTTGTATTTATACTTGATTAGCGGCTTAGTGCTAATTAACTATGTACTTGATATCATATTACTATCTATCTTTTCATGAGATGGATGTGCCAAATTTTAATATAACGAGGGGAGGCAATTTAAGTGGATAAAATGTTAAATATTTTTTAGAGTAAAAAGAAATTCTCTTATTTATTATTTATCACGTTATTATATATAACTTGTTATTTGTTGCAATAATTGGATAGTTTATTGTAACTTTGTATGTTATTTATATTTTTATGTTAGAATCCAAACAATAAATAGTAAATAATATAGTTCATAAAATGACATCTTTTTTTTGGTGAAAGGCTCAACTTATATTATCAGAAGAAAAATGTCTATTAGTACGAAAAATTATAATACCATTAAAATCAGAAAAAAAAAAGTTATTGAAGGAGACGTGGCTTTAGCTCGAAATCACACCACGTCTTTTCGTCATCCCTTCGTACCAAATCCTTTTGTACTGATTGACTATTTTCAGAGTTGCTCATAATTGCGTTGCTACGTGGTTGAAAAAAAATAGCATGAAAAAATGACGACATCAATAAGCGTAGAAACCCAAACTAGTAAAGGAAAATGCAAAACATTTTCAACCACAAGATTCACTCCACTTTGCATTTTTCTACGACTTCAATTTGTAACTTGCAAAATTACATTGAATTTCATCGAATTTGATGAAATTTATTTCTATTCTTGTTTATGTATAAAATTTACCTAATTTTTAAATTTATAAAATTATTATATTAATCTTTTTTTATATTATAAAATGATTATAACACCCTCTTTTAGAGCTTTTTTCTAAATCCAAAATAGAGTATTTGAGTTCTCCCAATAACTAAAAAATGTATCATACCTAAATCTAACTGGGGTGCATGGTGGTGGAGGAAAAAGATAAAAAAAAAAGAAGGGTTTTAATTGTAAGATATCTAATGAAATCATTGTCAAAATTGAAATCCCATTCAAAGAAAAAAATATCAAATATTTAAAGTTTTTTGTTTTTTTAGTATATTATATGGATGATGAATAGTATATTTAAGAGTGGTCAATATCACTTAAATAAATCAAAGAAAAGCCCTAATCAATTTCATAAAATCTTAACGGAAATCAGCATAATTTACGCTAACTTCAAAGATATTTTCAAGTTTCAGCGTTCTAAGGCCCAAATGACAATGACCCTAAAACCATCTAGATCTACAAACTCAATGGTGTGCCAATTGTTATTATTGTTTTGGCATTGAGAGGCACTATATTCTCGCCCATTTCTTTGATAACGTAACAGCCAAAATATCACCAATCGAAGCCAATTTGATAGAAAACGGGTTTTATAACATTTTCTATCCAATTCTTTGGTCACAGAAATCTAAAGAATTGGCCTCAAACAAATGACCAAGGGAAGCCACTCTATACAATGATCAGCTGTTTCTGGAACCTTTGAAAAATCTACAATATCTTTAAGACCAATCCAATACTAGAATATGATGAGTAAGGATGAATGCCCTATCTTCTAACTAGAGCTTTTACTCTTACTTTCCACTGCTTCCTTGAGCTTTCTACCTAATGCAAATGCCAGAGGAGGAGGAACAGCATTACCAATCTGCCTGTGCTTGTGTATGATGTTACCAGCAAATTGGTAGCAATCTGGGAAGCCCTGCATTTTTAAATAAAAAGGATGCTAAGTAAAGGTCTGGTAAATCAGGAATATTATGCTTACTAGTTAATTATAGAATCCAGTGGTACATTTGGTTTCAGAAAATAGCTTTCATTCCTCATTTTCAATCTTCAAAATTTTGTAAAGAAAATATTAAAAACTGAAAATGAAAGCAAATTTTAAAGTTTTTACAATTTTCAATATTTCACAAAATTTAGGAAATAAGAAAACCAAAAAAATGAGGACTGAAACCCTTTTTTGAAACCGAACGCACCGTAAATTTCTTGTACATACCAATTAAAATTAAGAGCTGACACCAATCAGGAATTTTTTTTTTTTTTACTGTCCACATACTTGGATAACTTCACAATTCTCCATTATTATTCAGAGATAACAGAATTTAATCAGCACAACAATTAATTTACATGTTGCTAGGATTCCATTCCTTTTCATAGCATCTAGTGTGATAGCTATCTACAACTACAACCATAGACTTACTTGAGATCGAGCACATTCACGAACAGTAATGATCCTGTCTTGGTCAGGATGGAAGCACATTCCAACCTTCCCCATTGGCTGAGGGTCTGTAATAGAAGTTGGGAAATTTCCTTCCCAATCCAACCTACCAAACAGCCCCTTCCATTGGTTATGGCGCTTAGCTGTGTTTGGTAAGCACCATGGTATTAAATCAGCAACTTGTCCATTAGACAACTTTACCTGCATTTCATTATACATATCACAAATTAGACAAATAACAAAAATTGTAATGCAAGAAAATCACAAGATCTTAATTTTACCTTTTCTTCTGGAAGATCTCGCCAATCAGCTCCTGGTCTCTTGGGAATTTTCTGACACCGAATAAAGTTCAACTCATTCATCTCCTTTGATATATGATCAGTCAAGACAATCATATCACCTCGAATCATCTTTTGAAACCATGAGACAGGATCATGTTGATACTGTGCAACAAAAATACAGGCAAGCGATGAGTATAGGATCAACTCAAATTTATGAATGAAAGGATATGCAGCATGCATTTTTTCATATTTTACATACCTCCATGTTTGCTCTAGAGGCTCCATTCCCCACAGCTGGGAGGTCACCAATAGTATCCCGAACAGTAATTGCACGCAAAGGCGCACCATTTGCCGTGCTGGGGGCAGCAGCATACTGAACACCTGGTGATAATGTGATTTTTAGCTCAGGGGCAGCAAAGACATGCATTGGCTCTGGCCACTCAGGAAGCACATCCTCTGGAGAGGCTGCCCATATAAATGCACGTTTTCTTGACTGGGAAACCCCGAAAGCTCCAGCCTCCAGGATACCAAACCTCACCTTATGGACAAGCAAATCAGCATTCATTAGTTCCTCAATATGCAATCACTCGGAGAAATATGCAGTTATGTAAATTTACCTGATAACCCATCTCAAGAAGTGAAGCCAAAGTTAAACGGAATGTCTGTCCTTTATTAAAGGACACAAAGTTCCTCACATTCTCCAGCAAGAAATACCTTGGCCGGAAATAATCGGCAAAGGATAAGAATGCTAATATCATCTCGCACTGGACTTTACTCCATGTACTTTGGTTGAACCTATTCATCCCAGAGAAACCCTGCAAAGAAGAAAACATCATTCAATAATTAGCCTAGAGCATTACTATCATCACAACCCAAACAAACCCAGCAACTTTAAAAACCTGGCATGGAGGTCCCCCATTGATGAAATCAACTTGCCCAGGCATGGGCAAGCTATTTAGTTCTTTCTCGTCAAGTTTGGCAGCTAATTCTGCAGCCTCAGATGTTGCAATACAATCATCTGTGTCGCCACACTTTTCCATAACAGCCCTATATTGCAACACATTTGTAAGTCACTTAAACTGAGTTCCAATCTTTTGAAGCTTGGGAATGGGAATATTCATTGTCTATGAGACGATCATTTACCTAAGAATAACATTACAATTGTTAACAAACACCAATGCATCAGGATGATTAGCTTTAAACGCATCCCCAGCTGGTTCTTCATACTCAATGGCCCATTTAGTTGATGAAATTCCTGAAGCATTCAAGCAGCAACACTAGTTATACTTTGCAAGTGATAGCAGATATGGTTGTATTTCTTGCTATAATAGTGTAGTAAAAATTACCCGACTGCTGCAACCCCTGTGATAAACCACCACAACCGGCAAAAATGTCCAAGGTTGCTAAGCGTTTTTCATCCAATGTCTTTTCTTTGTCAGGCTCTGAAATGCTTTCTCCCTCTTTACACTTTCCTTTTCTCTTTCTCGCTGCAGCATCACCACCAAATCCACTTGAATATATTATTTTGATATGAGCTGGCAACTGTCAAGTGTCAAGCAATCGGAAAAAAGAAAAGATGGTTAATCATTGAAATTCAAACAATTCAACAATTATAACTGTCGGGCAACTAAACAACAGCACAGCTTAGAGGATGATGACCAGCTGGATATAGATCAGTTCATTGAGAGGAGCCTAAATAGGCCATACTCATTTAAAGTAGAAAGCATAAAAACTTAACAAATTATTAAAATAAAAATGTTGTCTTGACAGATTTTTTTGACAGGTTAACAAACACATACACATACAAGATAGGGCCAAGCATAAAATACCTTCTTGAGTGACCCAGTGGCAGGATCATACAAGTGCTCACAGAAAAATACATTTTGGAAGAATCCAGGGGCACTGCATTCAGGGATATCATTCTTCTTTCTGACTTCACACTTCCCTTCTATGGATTCTACCGAGATTATATGTGTTTCATCACTGTAGTATACCTAAAATTATAAATTATGAAATCTAAGTCAATATTGAACCACACAGACAAGATACGAAAAATTGAGTAAATACTCAAAAGTGACAGCAGCAATAGTACACAAAGAACAGCTTATTTACCAGTCAATTTGGGCAAAGCATGAATATAATATTACACAAGAGTTAGCAAAATTTGCATAATCACTGATAAAATCATTTTGGATGATTATATTAATCCAGCAGCCTGTGCCTGACACAATGGCTACAACCAATTTTGGCTAGATTTATCATAAAATAAAGGCTTGCAATAACTTTGCTGTGTATTTATGTGTGTTTTTAACTACTAAGAAGCTTTTACCTCTCGAATATCTGAGCAGTATGCCTTCTCACTTGATATATCTTCTGGTCGAAAAAACCTTCTGACTTTGACCTCGGTGGATTCCATTTCAGCTTGTTTGCTGTCCTTCTTTACAATGATCTCGAGCACTTGGCACACAACATAAGGTTTCAACCCTACGTTCCTCCCACCCTTGTAGGTTGCGTGATCTGTCCTTTCCTCAAAGTCATAAGGACTTGCATAAACATAATCATTTAGAGAATACTCAGTCCCTCTGAATAGGAAACCAGACTTAGATGAAGTTACTTTGAAAACATCCTTCTCCTTTTGGGCTTCCTTTAATTTGCAAGAGTGACAAATGCCAGACCCCAGACCCAGAGTATCAAATGGAAGGCCAAAGAAAGCACCTCTTTCAGGCCAGTACAGGCTTTTACAGTAATATTCAATAGGTAGACCTTTTTTCTTCCTTTCTTCTGCTCTAGCCCTATCATTTCTGTCTGCAATAATATTATCTTTTCGATGCTGATGTCCCCAAGGCATTTTTCGAATATCTACAGTAGCCGTCTGCATAATATCCTCCATTCTCAAGTCCCTACACTCATTAGTCAAAAACACCTCTCTCTCATTAGCGGTGTTGCCAAGAACAGTTTGACAACCATGCTGCATTACCCTACCATGAAACATTTTTCTTCCATCCTTTGATTCAAACATATATTCAACATAATAAATATCAGGAAGTTCATCAGATTCATCAACTTCCACTAACACAGATCCTCCCACAGCAACCACTTCCCCATGAATAGCAGCCTGTTTATAAAGAAGATATCCAGAACTCATCTTCCCCTCAGGATCACCATCCCATCTTATTTCTCTTTCAGCAGAAGATGTTTTGGGTTGTTTTGAGATCGGATGTGACTTTTGGGTTCGCTCCAAACATAATGTTTCCTCCTCAATATTCTCATCTTCATTTTCCTCCTGCTCCTCAACTTCCTCCTCATCCTTTAGTTCACTTGGTGCTTCCTCTATTGAATCTTCTGGCATGTGGTTTGAGTAATACTCTCCCCAGATTCTATTGATCAACCTTGTTGTTGTAGCTTCCATAGCTTTTCTCTTGGACACAATAGAAGCCACAGCAGCCCTAGGATTCAGATTTGGTTCACTTTTTGGTACAACTTTCTTCTTCTTCACTAACCATTTAGTATGGTGCCGTGCTTCCATTTTGTTCACAAGACCGGTCACAAAAGGAGACTTTCTGATCTTTTCATCTGGAAATTCTGCAAACAGTTGCTGGATTATCTGTCCATGGACAACAACATATCTCTCAACAGCTGATGGATCAGAAGAAATGTAAGACCTATGGTCGCGGGGAAACTCGGATACTTTCCTCATAACATCTCCAAAGGAAAGTCGGGATACTCGACTCTGCTCTTTCAACATGGTAATAATGTTAATAGCAAGCCTTGCAGTTTTCAATACTGTGTAATACCAAGGAGCATACTGCTTTGATGGCTTGCCAAGTCTATACCTGAAAGCAATGAAGATAGATTTAGTCTGATCATTAATAGTAAAGTATTTTAAAAGGAATTATGCCATCTACAACAAAATTATTCTAATAAATATGTTCATAAAATATATATTAATCTAGCCAAATTCATGCGTGGCAGATAATCCAATTTACTTGCAATAGTTTTGATACCAAGTAACTTACATTGACAGTTCAACACATTCAAAAATGGATTTTCTAATTTTACATCACAAATAAGAATGATGCAAAGAACAAACACAGTAGCTTGCATCCCATTATGCATCAACATACAGAAATAATTGGCATCTTATTGACATCTAGGAAATATTAAAAATTCAAACACTTATAGACAAGAGACAAATACCAGGCAAGATCAGTTCTGATCAATACGAAAATCATCGAAGCTCCGAATTCAATCATCCATTCCTTTATGGCACTTAGATATATTGGAATTCCATCACAAGCTTGTGCTGCTGAACTGGTGGAAGAAGATTGGCCAGGTTCAGCATCCAAATTGAACCCACTTCCATCATCTGCAGTCATTATGCCAGACCCAAAGATTGTTACATCAATTTCTGAACAAGGTTTCATTGGAAGAAGTTCCAATGAAATCAATCTTGCATCTGAGTTGTATAAAGACCAATCATGAAGCATGCTCCGGGGAAGATCTTCAGTGTCATACACATCATAGTCATTATCAAAAACTAAAAATTCATCAGTCTCTTGAAGGGAGGTTTTATAATAAGCTGGGAAAGGATAATCATCAGCAATCTCATCTTCATTAATTTGGATATAGTATTTGTTAGATGAAGAAGATGATCTGGAGTTTTTCTTGGCTGTCGTCATAGATTTCCAATACTCTTCTTCCTGCAATAGCCTTGCTAACTTTGCATCTTCATCTTCCTCGGCTGCAGAAGTCATTGAATTCATCTGATTCCTGTTCTCTTCATCTCCAATCCCTGAATCAATCCTTATACTCCCATTTGAAGGCATTACTTGTGCATGCACATAGTTTGCTTGTTTCTTGCTCTCATCTCTAAGTGCAACAAGAGCAGGAATATCTGCAAATGACCTTTCATTTGCCTTTGATGTCATGTCTAAACCTATGAGCTGCTTATAAATAAACTCCCCTTGGGTAATAACAAAATCCTTTACAGATGCAGTTCCAGAAAAGCACTTGCTACCACTCAAAGAACGTGCCATGCCAGCAAGTAACTCATCGAGACTTATATCAGGGTCTCCACCAGAAGACTTTACAAGTCTTTTGTAAACTTCAATGCAAGCACGGGCCTTTTCAAAAAAACGATCATATACTTTTTTGTAACTTGCTGCTGGTTTCAAGCAGTCATAATCAGCAATGTCGGTAGACAACCATATCACTGGAGAGCCATCTTCATAACCAGAGATGTCCCACGTTTCAATTCGACCGAAGCCTTCACATCGAATACCTTTCTCATTTCTCTTGTCTGTACTTTCTTCAAGGGGCAATATAACTCCAGAGATATACAAATCATTAACTTCAAGCATCTCCAGAGGCTGTGCCGTACCATTTTCATCATGAAGAATAAAGTCTGTAATTCTTCTATTTGGACGATCCTCATCCTGCCCAGAGGTCAGGCCGACAGCCACAAATTCTTCATCTACAGTCTGGTCTTTCTTTGTTTCAATGAGACAAGATTCCTCAGATATGGAAAAGGATTTCTCCTTCAAATTCTTACATGCTGCAGCTCGTTTTGGCATTTTGCGAGTACCAGAAGGCTGCTCACTTCTCTCTGATGCACCTCGCTTCTTTTGTTTATTTGCAGCCATAGTTTCCTGTTTGCTCTTGGAAACTACAGATTTCTTTTTTCTCTGGCTGTTCTTAACACCTATCAAACCAAAAAAAAGGAAAAAAGAGTAAATTTATAAATTCAATAAGGAAATCAAGGTAAGTAGTGCAAATGACACATCAAAAGGCAACTGAGACAGGCATAGAACAGAAAAAAGAGAGATTTATAAGCATCATAATCACCCATTGAACCTGTAAGAAAGAAGAACAAAACAGAAAAGAAACCAGAATTTTCACAAAATAACAAACAAACAAACAAACAAAATTCACAGCATATGCTAGCAAGTAAATGAAAAGTAACACATCCAAGGGATTGAAGTTCGGTTATAACTTCAAAGGCAGAACAAGCATCTACAGACACAAAGAAAATCTTTCATCAGATCTTTTACATGACAAAAATAAGACTACTGGTAAGGGTAATAAATATGTGCGTAGTGTGTACATAGTCTTAAATAAGCATAAAAAATTAAAAATTAATTGAGAATCATGCATTCAGTATCAATTAGTTAAATTAATCCTCACCAGCATTGCAATGTATTGCATGCTAAACCCAAAGCTTATGCTTTGCAAACATCAAGTAGAGTTCCGAATTGTTTGATTTGTTTCCATTCGTTCTACATTTTTTCTTATTTTATTCCATAAAAAAATTACCCAAAATCTAATGGCTGATCATAACAATGCATTTAGGGGAATAAATTCATGAGGGTTAAGAGAAGGAAACACTAAAATCCAGTAATTACACCTAGCAGTATTGCATGTGTGAGCACCCATTACTTATATTATCTACCATTGTTGCAAAACTTGATTCTGAAAATTGAATACATTAAAACAGAATAATGAACAACTAAAGGATATTTGCTTTTAGAAAACAATTTTCACTTTTTATTTTCAGGATTTGTGAAAGAAATAATGAAAACTACAAAATCCAATTTTCACTATTTTCTTCAAAAAAAATTATAAAAACAGAAGATTAAAACTAAGAACTGTGTCCTACAAACAAATATACCCTAAGTAGTTACTCAACCAATGAGCTTGGTCCCAAAGCCTACAAATGCTGCCAGTACAAAAATACACAGCAGCAGGAAAAAAACAACAAAATCAGATCAATCTTCATTCAATCATCCAAAACCACACTGAAAAAAAGACCATAAAATGTAAGGAAAAATCATTATCAAACACAAAAGGGTATCTTAAAAGATAATCCAAACACATCATTCTTCAATCATTCATCAAAACCCACACTTCAAACACCACACTACAAGCACACCAAACACAAACAAAACAAAAGTGATAATAATAACAATAACGCCAGTTTCATATACCTGATGAAGAAATCCAAACCACCCCACCAACAGCAACAACAACAAAAGCCTAAAGCTACTTCTGAAGGAAATGAAATCAACAGCTCCACCAACCCAAAAGACCAAAAGAACAAAAAAAACACGATTTTGTTTGTTATAAAAAAATAAGGGAAATGGGTCTGCTTATTATATACCCGAATTTGAGACCTTAGAGGGTTCAGATTCATTTGGGGCGGAGAAATCTACGAGCGCGGCGGAACCCATGTCTTCAATTCTCTTCCTTTTCTGCAGAAAGAGTTAACTTGTATTGACGCAATGCAAAATCACGGAACAATGTATCTGGATTGTGGAAACAGTGTGTGAATGTTGGAATTACACAAGTGTTTGTTTTGTCTCTTTTTAAGGTTCAAAATTGCTTTTTTGGGACATTGGCGGGGACGCCAAATTTTGGGAGGGAGGGTTTATTTGGCGCCTATAAGCACTCACTAAAAATGAAAGTGAATAGTCAACAGTATGGAGCATTTTGATCTCATTGCATCATTTGTTATTTTGCATGTTGACTTGGATTCATTGTTACTTTAAAGAGTTTTATTTAACTAATTATATATTACCAAAAAAAAATCACTAATTATATATCAAAGAAACTAGCCAGAATTGATATTAAAAATAGTTGACATATCATGTACCAAACGATATAAGATAATTATACTATACTTATTGTATTTAATACACTTTTATTTTATGGAAATCGAACATAGTCAATTTTACTAAATTATCATTTCTTCCTTTTTTTTCACTATTTTTTTTTTTTATGTATTGGCCATAATTAGCAAAAAAAATAGCTTGTAGCATATTGTGTGCAACATGATATAAGATAGTTATTGTTATAACCAAGAATCATCACGTCAGATCTCAAGAGGACGCAAGATGTCTATGAGTACCCCAAGCGCCAAAGATGAAGGTTGAGGACCGATGGGGGTGAACAAGGGGGTCCCCAAAACATTATCTCGATATATTCCGTAACTAAGACGGATGGACAGAGCACAAGTTGAGTGTTTGATGAGCGTGGATCCTGTCCTGTCTTCTAGAAGAATCTCTCTAACAATTCGTATGTCATTCGTATTATATAACTCAACACTAAAAATACTTATTTTGGAAGTATTCAAATGGTATAAATAAACAATGAAAAGTGTACAGTGATGAGTTTGATCTGATCTCATTTCATATCCTTTTTCTCACTACTCTTACTAACCTAGGCGATAGAGTCCCTTTGCAGGGATTTAATCCCGAGCATCGAGATTCATCACTATTTCCCGGCTTTTTTACAAAAATAAATTAAAATATATATGTTATTACATGAATGCCTCGTTTTCAAGTTGTTTACATATATGTCCTAATTTGAGTTTAATAGAAGTCGATTTCAATCGATTTTCATTTAACTCGCACTACGTTTGAAAAAATTGCATGCAACAGAAGTCTATTATAATCGACTTCAGTACAACACAGAAGTCGATTATAATAAACTTTTAAAGTCTATTATAATCGACTTCTGTGTTGTACTGAAGTCGACTATAATAGACTTCTGTACAAGACATAAGTCGATTATAATAGACTTTTGAAGTCTACTATAATCGACTTCTGTGTTGTACTGAAGTCGACTATAATAGACTTCTGTACAATACAGAAGTCGATTATAATAGACTTCTGAAATAACCTGACACAGTTTGACACATCTCTCAAAGTCGGTTATAATCGACTTTAGAACCTGATTTTACTCAACTTTCATCTAGTCCCCTATTATATATAGAGCTCTCGGACTGCATTCCCGTATACAAAATCTTAGAGTTTGAGAGTGAATTTTTCGTTTATGTTCATGTGTTGATAGAGTCTGATCATGAACTTTTATTTTAGAGGGAAAGATGACAGAAAGTTTTGTTCATATTCTGATACATTATAATGGTGAGATTATAAACACAGTAAGGGGGAGACATTTTGTGGTGATAATCAAGCTTAGTTGGTTGTCCGTCCACCGATTAGTTTTCAACAGTTGCAATGTCGAATATTGGAAGAGTATGAAGGAAATAACGTGCAATTCTAAAAAATCTTCTATAGAATGCCGATTGATATCGGACCAAATGGAATCCGATATAAAAGGTGGCGAATTCAGAAAGACGAGCACATTGATCACATGTTCAGTTATTTTAACTCATTTGCTAAGGCTCGCACCATAGAGCTATTTGTTGAACTCTAATGTGGTCCTTTTAGCTCTAGAGATCAACTCTAGATCCATCAGTTGCTGATGCATCCCCATCCTTTGAAGTGTCCCGCTATGACGTCCACCAGGAAGAGGTAGCTTCTCCAAGTCTCAAACATTTTGCTAGACAGATTGAGGAGCCATTGCCTTTAAATCCACAACTAGTAGCAGAAGTTAGGCCGATTGGGGAGTTCGATTTTATTGTGTAGAACCAGGACGATGAAATGATGAATATGAGGACCCGGATGATACGAGAAACTATGATGAAGAAGATCAACAATTATTTCATGTGCAAAACTTTGGTGAACATCTAATGTCTCAGTCTCAATCTCAATTTCGACAGCATCCTAGTCACTACTCAGCGGTGAATTTAGATGCAATGCGGTCTGATGGGAGTGAGGGGTCTGGTTCAAGTTCGGCCATTGGAGGGGAGACTGATTTGGCACTTGGCCAAGTGTTTCACAACAAAGAGGAAGTTTTGTTTGATGTTAAACACTACAACATTCAAAGAGGTGTGCAGTATAAAGTTTATGAGTCTGACCATATAAAATTTCACTGCAGGTGTGTAAAGTTTGGTATTGACTGTTAGTGGAGTATACGTGTCACGCTTAGGCAGAAGTTGCAAATATGGGAGGTGCGAAAGCTCACGGGACCGCACACATGTGTCTTTCCAGAATCTATGAACCACCATGCTTAGATGGAACGCAAAAGGCTTTCAAATACTGCAAAAGGCTTATTTCAATTGATGGAACACACCTGTATGACGAGTATGCTAGAACACTATTGATGGCAATTGCCCAAGGTGGCAACTCAAATATTTTGCTAGTTGCATTTGCCGTGGTAGAAGGAGAGACAAAAGAAGGATGGGGGACTAGATGAAAGTCGAGTAAAATCGGGTTCTGAAGTCGATTATAACCGACTTTGAGAGATGTGTTAGCCTTTGTCAGGTTATTTCAGAAGTCGATTATAATAGACTTCAGAAGTCTACTATAATCGACTTCTGTGTTGTACAAAAGTCTATTATAGTGATTTCAAGATAAATACGTAAGTCGATTATAGTAGACTTCAAAAGTCTATTATAATCGACTTCTGTCTCGTACAGAAGTCTATTATAGTCGACTTCACAACACGTGTCGATTATAATGAACTTACATTGCATGCAATTTTTCCAAACGTAGTGCGAGTTAAATGAAAATCGATTGAAATCGACTTCTATTAAACTCAAATTAGGACATACATGTAAACAACTTGAAAACGAGGCATTCATGTAATAACATATATAATTTAATTTATTTATGTAGAAAACCCCTATTTCCCCAACTATCACACAAGCCCAACGTTACAGCCTGGTGACAATTATGTTATGCTTATTGCATTTTATAACCTTTATTTTATAAAAACCAAACCCAGTCGATTTTACTACATTATCATTTTATTGGCTTGATTGTTTAACCAACAATTTGACTGAAAAGTACATTTGTAAATATGAAGTCAGTGTGATAAATTTCTCTCTCCAGCGAAAATATGTTATTTTTTTTTTTAATAATCGACGTGCTTACAAAATCCAAAACAGAGAAAATTACACTCCATTGCCCCAACAAATCAACCATCATATCAAAAGAAAGAAAAGCAGGAAAAAAAGATACACAGGTGGATAAAATAAACTATGACCATGTTTGGCAAGATGATCAACGCAATAATTGGCCTTTTGGAATACTCGGTCAATTTCTAGAGTCTAGTCTCTAGCTATCACGTCTTGAGTACAAATTATGCATTCTAAGGTCAAATAATGTTTTCCAGAGCAACCTGATCAAAAGGAAGCATCGATGTCTTTTAAAGAAACGGATGTATGCAATCAACGCAATCTAAATCGGAGCGAAAATCTAACGAAATTTTTTAACTTAACTTTATTTCAAATTTGTAACACATTTAGGACTTGTTTGGTAATTACTTTTATTTTTATTCCATATGCTTTTTGCTTTCATATTTTGTGAATTAAATATAAAAAATAGTATTATTTTCTGTTTTCACTTTTTCCTTTGTAAAATTATGAAAACAAAAAATACATAAAATTAAAATAGAAAATTAAAATGAAAATCAAACATGTCCTTATTTTCACTCGATTTGATGAACTTATTAAAAAATAGCCATATTTTTATAGAACAATTGGGGATTTAGTCATATTTGATATTTGCATGTTGATTTGGATTCATGTTAATGAAAAGAGTTTTATTCATCTAATTATATATTCATTGTTAGTTTTATTGGTTTCATGGTTTAGCAGGCAAATATATATATATATATATATAACGTTTACTCTTATTTCAAAATTTAAGTGAAAATCATCAACTAAAAATTAGCATACCCATATTTAATAGGATTTAGGAAAAAGTTTATGTGTATCCCAATTCTAAAATTAACTGAATTCCTTTCTTGGAAAATTAAAGTTATATTTTTAGAAATTATAAATAATGGAAACAGTTAACAGAAATTAAATTATGAATATAAAAAAATAATTCAAATCGATAACTTTCTAAGTAAATTAATTTTTACTTATATATTATATGATTTCTTAGATTTTGCCATGTAAAGAAAAACTTTCATCTTGATGATCCACAGCAAAAGATTTTTCTTTTTTTTTTTTTGCTGTCAAGGAAACGGGTTCACACCCAACGCTGCTCGTGTCGAGCTCGGTGCACTTCCAAGAGCCAAGATATAACATATGAGCCACGCCTCCAAGTACAAGATTTTTCACATTTGCATATATTGGTAAGGATCTGGGCCACCCATTGGACTATGTTAGCCAAAAAATTGACATGTTTAAACCCAATCTAACCCATAAAATTGGGATGGATTGAAGGGTTGGTAGATTGAGTTGAAAAACCTCTAACTCATGTCCCAATTGGTATGAATTGAGTTGGATAAATACAATCCATCCCAATACATCTTTTTTTAGTAGTTCCAAACTTGTGAAATATAGTTGACCAAAAAAAATGCGGTGAAATATATATATAAATACAATGGAATTTTCTTCTTGTGCTTGAAGAATTAATTTTGCTAGGCTCACTGTTGTGTGCTTTCTTTAAAACTATTTAAGACTTAATTATGCTCAATTGGAAGTTCTTCTTAAGTGGATGCTTCTAAGATCTATAAATGTTTTCTTAAATTATGCATATTAAGCTTTGGTCCTATTTGCAATGTTCCTGGAACATTCTGTGTTCCCAGAGTTTTCCAGGCTGTAGGAAATTTTTTTGTTTTAATAATTTAAGCGCTAGTAGTTGAACAGACCATATTACCCTTGATCTCAAATCAAATTTTTCCCTCTTGCCACTGCTTCTTCCAAAAATCACTGTGAATCTTCTTCCTCTTTTAATCCTAATCCCCAGCAATCACATCCTCAGCAGCCAATAGCGTAGAAAATAGCTCCCCTGTTCCAAGTTAGCAGTGTTGTCCCACTCAAGTTCAAATTAAAATAAATCTTCAACCTGGGCACGCAGATGTAGAAACCAGCGTTTTCAAACAATTTCTTTCATCCCAAAGAAAAATGTAAACAAGAAGAGGATAAAAAAAAAAAAAAACATATACTGTATTTTAGAATCAGATATCAGAGACCCAATTCTACTTGTGTTGTTTTCCCAAAAAAGCATAACTCCATATGAAAGATTCCCATAAATTTCAAACTTTGCTGCAAAAATTTCCCACTTCAATGCCCAGAATTATGAACATCAGCCGTTGTTCATCCTCCGTCAGTCGCGTCCTTCGCTGCCTGTCCGCCGTGCTTCTTTCACCACTTCCGCCGGTCTCAGAGCCTCAAGCTCTGCCGTACAGTTCCACAACCGCGAAAACCGTGATCACCACCATCACCCTTCCGCTCACCTCCCTTTGCCACAGTCTTGACGGCCGCGAACCACCTTCCCTCCCAGTCCTGTTGGTGATGGAGTGAATGAGGTCGAAGACGGAAGCCATTTGGGCAAGTGAAGGAAATTCACTGTTATTTTTTCTTTCTAATATTTAAAATTGAATAATTCTATTTTAAAATGGTAGACACCCATGTGAGTGCCAGTGGTGCGAGAGGGAGGATAGAAAGAGAATATGTTTGAAAAAAAAAAAAAAAAAAAGTAAATGATAAGATTTATATATTTTGTGTATGGGATGTTTAGGTGTTTAAAAAATTAGGAGTTAAAATTCCTTTAAAATTTCACTAAAATTATTGGGTATTACTCATGGTTCTGAGAATCGAAGCAGACCGTCCGGTCGGACCGGTTGAACCAGAAATTAGTCTGCTGTCCTGTCCAGGTTGGCCCCCAAAACCAGGAAAAATGGGACCGGTCAAGAATCGCTTTGAACTGACCAGGAACCAGGTAAACTAGGCAAACCGGCTCGGCCGGTCAAACCGTTTTTTTTTTTTTTTTAGAAAAAGATGAAACATTGCATTATTTTGGGTTTTTTAAAAAAATCTAAAATCTCATTTTTCCTAATTCTTTTCCTTTTCTGGTATAAGAATTAGTAATTTGAGAGATTTAATTCACATGGATAATGTTTATTTTAATTAAGAGATGAATTATGTTTATATTTAATACCTAATTTAATTTTTAGTTATTTATGACATATATTTTATTTTTTATTTTTATATATTTATATAAATATAGGTTTTATTATATACCGATTATATTTCAGTTGAACCCCTGATCGAATATTTAAATATTTAAACCTCTAAATCCTTGCCTTGATCGGTTCGATATCCGGTCCAATTTTTACGGCCTTTGTATCAGCTAATGAAGTATGGTTGCTCCCGTTATACCTGTTACTATATTAAATTATATTATCAATTTTCCACCACTAGATTTATGCGCAACTTTCAATGGTGCACTCTACTTTTAGAACATGGTGCTCCACACTAGGAACATTGAATGTTCCAATTTTATTAGGAGCACTGTTAATGCTACCTTTAGCTTTTATAGTTGTCATGTCATGCTTATGATGATATTGATACTTATATTAAAACCTATATTATATATGTTTAGAGTTAATGATTTATTATATTTTGTTATATATTTTGACAAGTAGATTTTTCATTTAAATATATATTATATTAGATCCATGGATTTGACCTAATCCAACCTAATCCATAATTCATGATGTGATGAATTATTAGTTAGGTAAAAATCCATCCAACCTATTCCATAGTATTGTGTACACCTTTTTTTGTTCCCATAAACTTTTTGGTTCAATTATAGTATGCGGTGGATATCACCTACCAATCCATACACGTGTCTATGAATATGAATCACCTTAAATTAAATTAAATAATTTCAAAAGATAAGTTTCTTATATTTAATAAGATTTAGGCAAAAATTTATGGATAAATCACAATTATACATGTTCTAATACTAATCCTTTGAAATTCAATTCTGATCTTAAAAAAATCATACAAATATATGAAAATAAAGTTTTAGCTTTATTTTTTTTAATTTATGTACTTGTATTAATGAAAATTCTATAATAATCAAACAAATAAGTGCATTTTTATTAATGTTTACAATAAATATATCAACATTAAATTCATTGTTCATCCCTTAAAGTTAGAATTTATGTTTATGTTAATTTTGTATATGTTATAGTTAGTATAGCTATGTCTAGGAGTGAAAATAAGTCATCCGATTTATCAAGAGCCAATGGTTTGACTTGAGTACTTAACTTGTTTGACAATAGGATTAGATTAGTGTTAAGATTTCAACTCGAGCACATGACCCTTATTAAAGTATCTAACCATTTTACTATTAAGCAACAACAATTTAGTGTTAGTTTTACATAAAGTTTATATCCCTTAAGCTTGAGGACTTGGCCTCAATCATGAGATTTGACAAAAGAAAAGAAGAGGGAAAAAAACTGCTGGGGTGAATATTCACTTAGACAATTAACCATATTGAGGAGAGTAGTTTCTCACTTATCTAATCTAAAAAATTAAAAAATAATTTAAATAATATTAAATAATGAAATTTATGATCAGCACATACCCTTAAATGGGTTTTTAGTATGTGAAGAGATTAATCAATATATCCAATAATTGATATCCTAGGAACTTTTAAAAAAATACAAGTAAAAACTAAACATTCAAGTTCTATATTATACTACTTTCACCTCTGCAGGATATTTTAAAAAGAATAATAGCGGTCTGTAGTTTGACTTATAAAGTGAATCCTTGGCCATCTTTATTGGTTTGCTGATTTTTAACTGGTCCATTTTTATGATTTTTTTTTTTGTCAACTTATCATTTTTTTTTTTATCAATTCACGCGAATTTTGATTTATTTTTCAATTTTCAATTTCGGAAAATAGGCCTAAAACTTATCTAAGACCTGTATAGTGGCAGCATACGTTTGAAAGCTTAGGATATGTTTGGTTTCAATTTTCAGTTTTCTAAGATTTTGTGATAGAAATATTAAAAATTAAATTTTATAATTTTCACAGTTTTTAGTATTTTTTTCATAAAATTTAAAAAATTGAAAAACTAAAAAACTATAACCAAATAAGCTATTAGGCCTATGGTCCGTTTAACTCATAAGCTTGTTAACTTCTTTAAAATTTTATAAATTATAGGTGCCGTGAATGCCCATTAAGTATTGCCATTTCGATATCCATATGTTATTTGAGTTATTTCGTAATTATATCCTATTTTGATATCCAAATTTCATATTCCCTCAATTTCAAAATAAATGACCCTTTTTTTCCAAATATTCATAAACTCTGCATCACTCTAAGAAAAAATAAAATAAAATGTACCTACCATAAAACTTTAGACAGATTGGTCTCTCAGAAAAATTTAAGGACAAATTATTTCCCCATAAACCATAAAAAATATCAAATTGATCCATGTGCAGAGAAATTAATTTGTTCGGTGCTTTTAATTATCATAGGCTTCTTTAAGTATATTTTTATGGAGTGACTAATTTGTCTAATTTTTTTTTTTGGGTCTAATAGACCAATTTATCCAACATCAAATTTAAGAAAAACCATTTGAGGGCTTTGTCTTAATTTTATTATAAAATATTTTTTTGTTTCTCAAAGTATCTACTGCCAGACACAGTAGCTAATTCATTCACATATTGTAAATTCATTTAAGGGGTTAGATATTAGCCAAATTTTAAAACTGCTATATTCCCAAAGTGAAAATCAAGCCTTCGATACTTGGTTAAAAAAGATGACTTTTACCACTTCGCATATCATATGATGTTTTGAATCTAAAACAGGATTTAATTTTGTTTATTAAAAATAGGATTTAATTTCAATATACTAACATTTTAGAAAAATTTTACATAATCATTCAATCATGTTTTGACATATTAGCAAATATGATTAATTTTCACCTCGGTTTAAAAAGTTACCTAGATTGAGAGATTTGATTGAAAAACTATAAGTGTATAAAAATTGAACTCTATAAATATTCCAATCCAAATAATACTATCAAGGTATTATCCTAAAATGGTATAAGACCTTACCCTATTTAGTACAAGAATTCAGTGTTGGTCGGTTTGTGTTTCAGAAGTGTCCATCTGAAAGCAACAAGTTGACTTCATGGAATAGAGATTGACAATTCATATATTGACATAGTTGCTGAAAAAACGAACAAAACTAAGCAGTGACTGCGTCTTAAGCAGCATCTTTGCTTCAAGGCTTCTTTGAATGATTATTGCACTCAACTAGCAATACATCAAACTTTTGTCACCAGAAGCTAATAATGACTGCACCACCTCAACGCAATGGAGAGAACTTCATTTCACTAGGACCATTCAGTCCCCTTTGTGAGGCTTTATGTCAGGGTAAAGTCCCAAAACATGTTCCGGCATAAAATCGTGGCGTGTTAGAATCCCAACAACCGGAGGTCTCTGCAATATTTATAGCGACTATCAGCATATTTAGCAGCAGGTGAAGCTATGTAACTTGTATAACTGTCAAATGATCTTTTATGGAATCTCGAAATAAACAGCATAGAGAAGTAGAATTGTAATGTTTTTATGCATGCGGAAATCAAGCAAGCAACACACAAATGTTAGTGAAAGATTAAAGGCATGCTTGGGAAATGATAAATTATGATATGAGATTTTTATTTTTACAGAGAGCTGGTAGACACCCAAATCAACATGAAATGATTGGAGTATAAATAAGTGTGAATTTGGGTTATGTAAATGTTGAATTTATATGTTATCTAATAATAAATGTCTATGAAGACAATATATCCATTCAACATTTACATAACTGAAATTCATACTTCCTTAAGAACAATCACTGCACGACAATTTTGGTGTCTAAATTACAATGTTTGAAAAATAAAAGAGTTATGAAATATTAATAGTTATTTTATAAAAGTTGGGTAACTAAGCTTTTGATTTTAAGTAGCTATGAACTCAAAATAAGATGAGCCAAACATAAATCATTCTTCGGGAGGATACGGAAAAGGTGCCATACCCCTTGGCTCTTAGGGACAACACACAAGTGCCTTAGTCCACGTTCCCGGAAAAGAAGAGCAGCTTTGGCAAGTGACATGGTCTCAACAACCGTGTATGGTGATGCATTTGTTATAGGATGGAGATCAACATACATATCCTTCTCTTCCTCCAAGATATCTAGATCCTCTAGTTTGACTCCCTTCCCTAATCCTGCCTTTGCAAAATCCAATGCAGAAATTCTTTGGAAGAAGCTGCCGCTAGCGAACACCCTATCCCTCGAAAAATTCTTCCCCTTGAGCAGGACAAGCAAATGAGACCTCAGCACAAGTCCACACAACTCTGGTGCATCTGAGAATGGTGGTTCATCAATGACAGGAAAACCATTGTGCCTTGTTGTTTGCAAAGCATGTAATATATTCCCCACCTTTTCTATACCAGAAAAGGTGACTAGTGGACCTGAGACAACATCCCGCGCGACCAAACTCCTCATGTAAGGTTCTGAATGAGCCTCCAAATAAGGAAGCCCCTTGATCTTCAGTATTTGATCATAGACACCCTTATTGAAGCTGTCAGCCACAGTTTTTGAGACTAATAAGACCAACATCACAAGTGGAAGTAACAAGAGATCATTTGTGAGCTCAAGCAATATGACACAAATGGACACTGTCATTCTCATAGTGCCACCAAGGAATGAAGCAGCTCCAAGGAGTGCAAAGAGTCCTGTGTCAAGTTTAGCCATCGACTCGAATAATCTCCCAAAAAGCCGGCCATAGGAAGCACCAGCAAGTATCACAGGAATGAAAAGGCCAGATGGAATAGCAATACCATAAGTGACTATCCCAAGAAAGTAAATGGCAGTAAAGTGGATAAACAAACTTGAAATGTGAAACTCCTTGATTATCCTTGAGCTGAAAAGATTCCGGATAGCATCATCATTGGTGTTTAGAAAGAGGGAAGCAAGATCATTGTAGTAGCCTGGTTTACACTGAAAGCTTTTGTATTCTCCAGACTCATCGACAGAGGGACAGATCACTGTTGGATTAGTAGGGCAGGGGATACAGGATGCAATCCATGGTAGGAAATAAAAACAACATGATGTCAAAAGAGAAATTGTGACAACAAGAAGGATTTTGTAAACTGCACCTTTTCTGTCACACCAAGAGAAAAAGGGTTATTGGTTACATGTTAATACATTACATTAGACAACAACAAGTAGTGGTGATTAGAAAGCTACTAGTAAATGCAACAACAACAATAACAACTAAGCCTTATCCCACTAAATGAGGTCGGCTATACGGATCAAGCAACACAATCGAGCTCTATCATATATTATATTTACTAATAAATGCATAACAAGTATTTAATTTGAATGTGAGGACATACTCATTGATGATGCTATATGTGCGAACAACCTTATCCACGAGGTAATTATATATGCTTCCAAGAATGCCTCCAATGATTCCCAATATTAATGTTGCTACTATGTCACCGCTACTATATGTTACCTTGGCTGAACTGACATCATACATTATCAAACCTCCTTCCCCAAATAGGCCACATTTCCCCGTGGCACAAAACTGAATTGCAGCTCTTAAAACAATAGCAACAACGGCTGTTGTGAAAAATGTCCTCCACAAAAGAGCACTTCGCCACCTAA